>BGNK01001224.1:99713-139468 GCA_003297005.1 Symbiodinium sp. clade A Y106 | reverse complement strand
AGCTGTCAAGATTTGCATGTCGGGATTCAACAGCTTCGGCACATACTTGTCATCATACATGAGCTGGGCATGACAGTGAACTTTCAGAAATCACTGGTGGTGATCATGCTGAAGGGGAGGCGAGCAGTATCCATGATGTACAAGTACACAAAGTGGTGGAATGGCGGCAGGTGTCTTATTCTGCGCACGGGCGACCACGACACCTACATTGCCACCAAGGATTCCATGACGTACCTGGGCACCATCCTCAGCTACCAGAACTCCGAATTGCAAACCGCACAACACAGAGCTGCGCAGGCCAACTGGAACTTCGCCCAGCTGAAGGACGTCTTGAGGACCAACGGCGCCCTCAGCCGCGCCCGCAGAGTTGAGGTATACCGCACATGTATATGGACATCGCTCACGTACGGTATTGTGGCGGTAGNGAACTTCGCCCAGCTGAAGGACGTCTTGAGGACCAACGGCGCCCTCAGCCGCGCCCGCAGAGTTGAGGTATACCGCACATGTATATGGACATCGCTCACGTACGGTATTGTGGCGGTAGGTGCAACAACTTCGTCGTGCCGCATTCTGCTCACCACAGCGGCCATGCACTTACGTAAGTTGTTGAGAGTACATCAAAAAGGACAATCCAATGAAATGGTCCTGATGCAGGCAGGCCTCTCCCTGACTCAGTACCTTTGCCAATGCGCCGATCGGCAGGCATGCTCCCTTAAGATGGATGTTCAGCGCGATGCCGTACTTCGACAACTTGAGGATGAGCGCAGTGCACAAGTTGCCCTGCAGCTTCAGGCCATATCCGAACGTGGTCTACATGCCAGCCTGGTGCAAGTAGAGGCCCCAGATGCAACCCCAACGGCATGTCCGGTCTGTGGCATCATCCTCGCCAGCGCTGCAGGCCTTCATCAACATCTCCACCAGAAGCACCCTGAGGTTGCGGCCGCGGCCAGCATCAACTTTCGCCGCGAGGAGCACTCACTCTTCGGTTTACCNGGCATCATCCTCGCCAGCGCTGCAGGCCTTCATCAACATCTCCACCAGAAGCACCCTGAGGTTGCGGCCGCGGCCAGCATCAACTTTCGCCGCGAGGAGCACTCACTCTTCGGTTTACCACATTGTCGTTTTTGCAGAGTCAGGATGGGATCGTGGCAGATGCTCACCAAGCATATCACACAAGGCATGTGCATACGCATCAAGGAGGCAATCGGACGTGGGGTTGACATTGAAGCTTGCTTCAGGTTGTCAAGGAGGAAGAGATCAAAGACCCTCCTCAGAGGCCAGTTGGGGATGGCGGTGAGGCACTTCAAGGAGTAACACAGGATCTGATGTCCATCATTCTGGATACTCCGGTTACCGAACTTGTGCAACACAGTCGCACCATTTGTGCCAATTCCAAGCCATGTCTTCTGTGTGGTCAGCGGCTATTACAGGCGGGACGCGTGAAAACACATTGGCGCGCATCACACGAAGAAGCTTGGAAGGCCTGTGGACAGCAAGCTTCCGCTGCCTCTCGGAGCTTGTGCGCCCTTTTCAGGAAGCCTTACCCCTTTTGTGGCAGCCAGGCAAAAGACATCAAGCTGCACTCCCAGCAATGCCCCATGATGTTTCAGATCCAGGCTTTCCGCAGCATGAAGCACCAAGGTCTTGATTGGCGAGCAATGAGTGGGAGCAAGCAGGCCAAAGCAAAGCAGGTGCGGGATCAACCAGCTTATAAATCCTTTGTGTCCCCCATGAAGGTCGCACTGGCGAAAGGCTCCGCCAGGCCGGCCCCGAAGTCGAACGACGACCCAAAGACGTGCCAGACGCAAGACATCATCAGGCCCAAGGCACCCAAGATCTCGGAGAAGTGGCAGGTTCCCATACGTACCATTGCGGAGGTGCAGCAGAAGTCCTCGAAAGGAACCATACAGGCCTACTTCCAGAGGCAAGCCCGCAGCAAGCGCTCTGGCAGTTGACATGAATCAGGTACCCTACACCTGTCGGCTCGTGCTTCAGAATCCTCATGCTATGTGCTATGTCAATGCTGGGATCCTTGCTTTGCTGCATNATGAATCAGGTACCCTACACCTGTCGGCTCGTGCTTCAGAATCCTCATGCTATGTGCTATGTCAATGCTGGGATCCTTGCTTTGCTGCATGTCTGTGTCCGCGCAAACCTTGACGTTCCGGAAATGCAGCCCATTATCAAGGTTGCTACGTTGGCCTCTCAACGGCAACAGGCCCTCTCACTAACTCGGATGCATCATTTTCGCAGCCTCACCCCTTCTTGGAGGTTTGGGCCGGCCCAACAAGATACCGCCGAGTACCTGTACCAGCTCTTTCAGACGGTGACTGCCCTCGGTGCAAACTGGGACCTTCGTGTGACTGAAGACGGTGAGCCCAAGGTGAGTCTACAGGGCATCAGCCCCATCCATCTCACGCTCCCGCTGCAGCCGAAGCACACACTGCAGGAGCTGATTGAGTTTTGGCACAAGAGCGCGGATGACCCTGGCGGCATCACTGCCCTCACCTACGCATTTCCCATTGTGTGCTTACAGATTGAAAGATACACTGCGGAAGGCAAGCGCAAATTGGCCGTCAGCATCCCGGAAATGGTCAGACTCCCAGTGTTTGATGAAGCCTCCAACATAGTCTGGAAGGAATACTCGGTTCATGGTGCTCTGCTACACTTGGGTAGGTTCACAACCAGTGGCCACTACAGAGCCCTTCTCAAGGTCGGGGCCTCGTGGTTTCTTACTGACGACCATAAGCAAGCGGCGCATGTTCAGTTACATGATGGGCATCTCAAGAATGTCTATGTTGTTTTCTGCGGCCCAGTGCCAGTGGCAGCCTCTCAGCTGCCATCGACTTCCTCCTATTAGCCTGGTGGCCCAAGCACCTCGGCGTCCGCCCCTACATCCCTCGACCTCTCAGTGAACATGGCTGGAACCGGATCCGCGGAGAAACAAGAACAGGGTTTCTTCGANGCAGTGGGAGCTTTGTCAGGGGCTGCAACCACCGCTCCACCAACCACAGGCCCTTCTTCCATGGCGACAGAGGAGGATGATGCAAACAACCGGGCATCGAAGGCTCCCAAGAACAACTGAGAGGTTAGTCCCTGACGCGACCAAGGAGGCGGTTGGCTTCGAGAAACTCTCGGCCATTCTACTGGCGTTGCAGCAATTGGTGGCGATCCCCGGCACCATCATGCGGTTCCACCCGAGCAGACCTATGGAGGAAACCATGGGAGGAAAGAATCTCACCTTCTGCTTGCAGCTTTGTGTGCTGGGCGATTCTGCCAAACAGGTTCGTGAACATCTTGCTGTGCTTACAGGACTCAGCGCAACACCAGGTCCAGCCTCGCCAACACCACCCAACAGCAGACCCAGGAGCTCATGGACGGGGAACTCTAAGGTGGCCGCTGCTTTATGGGGACTATCGGTCCGGGCGGCCCTCCTTTCTCACTATGAGCGGTCTGGATTTTGAGGTTGATGCCCAGGTCGATGCATTTTACAACATCATCAAGGCATGGTGCAGCATTTCATCTCTGATGGGATGCACCAGCTGCGCGAGGACGCAGCTGCTGANGAGGTTGATGCCCAGGTCGATGCATTTTACAACATCATCAAGGCATGGTGCAGCATTTCATCTCTGATGGGATGCACCAGCTGCGCGAGGACGCAGCTGCTGACGTCGGCAACAAGCCGGAATTCAAAAGAATCCTCTTGCCGGGGCATAAAACATTGGCCTGTTCTCTTCTACAGTGGAGTCGGTTGGACTAAGGTGTTTCATGCGACGAGGAGCATGCGCCGTTGCACTACCAGATGCACAACAAGATCAGTGCCCCACCCCGCTGTATGCGCAAGCGTTGGACATAACACTGCATCCCTCTTTTGTCATGCGCACTCACGCAGCATTGTTGGGCCCTGTTTTCAGTATGAGCTGGGGGTCAAGACTCAGAGGCCGGCCGTCGAGTCTTGATGTTGAGACTTGTTTAGCCGCCAGTGATCTCTGATGTGATACGCTCCCAAAACATATCTGTCACCATCCCATGGCATCACCAAATGTGGTTGACGTGCGTTCAGGGAGGTGAATGGCATTGAGATAGGCTTCACATGGCCCTTGATGCCGCTGCGATCCAGTTGGTGCGTACCTTGCGGGNCGTTCAGGGAGGTGAATGGCATTGAGATAGGCTTCACATGGCCCTTGATGCCGCTGCGATCCAGTTGGTGCGTACCTTGCGGGTCGGCCTCAAATAACTCCCCGCCAGAGAAAATAGTTTAGGGTATTATTGTATTCAATACAGCAGCATGGTTGTGCGAATCGCGGTGCAACCCAGTCGAGACATTGAAAGATAGAAAAAGGGTGCTGAAGTTTCCATCTGGTCGAAGACTGCGTACAANTGGTTGTGCGAATCGCGGTGCAACCCAGTCGAGACATTGAAAGATAGAAAAAGGGTGCTGAAGTTTCCATCTGGTCGAAGACTGCGTACAATGCAACTCAACAGCTGTGTGACATTGGGGTATTGTTTGGTGTGGTTCATGACTCCGGCATTCCCACTGAAAACCCAACCTCCAAATTGAATACCTTTGCCCGGCGCCATAGTCGGAGAGGCTTGTGCCACCTGCACCGGAGCCTGAAAACGCTTCACCTCTTGCGCTGGAAGAAGCTCCAATAGTACACGCATCTGCTGAAAGGTAACCCTGCCCAAATTCAAACATTCTGAAGCAAGCTCATCTGCACGCGTTCCAGGCCTGAAACGGTTCTCACTCACCTCAACGGGTACCGTGAAAGTCATCNCACGCATCTGCTGAAAGGTAACCCTGCCCAAATTCAAACATTCTGAAGCAAGCTCATCTGCACGCGTTCCAGGCCTGAAACGGTTCTCACTCACCTCAACGGGTACCGTGAAAGTCATCCCAGCCTCAGCGTCCCCTTGGTAAAGACTGAGCGCTGATATAACGTGCTGATCGCAAAGCTGCCTCTCAGTTTGTTTGGCCTCATGGAAAGAGCAAGGGCGCACATCTGGAGTGTAGTTGCAAGCTTGGTTGGCGCCTGCGGTAAGCTCACGCGGAGCTTCCCTAAGAGTCCGGGGCCTGCCAAAAGTCATATACTCTAGGATTGGCATCTGGATGAAGGAGCGTTGGCTGAAGGGCTCATCTTTGTCCTGAGATGGCGCGGCCACTGCCGCACGGTGAAGAGTCGTAGGACTTCGGCTGCGGCTACAGCCATGTCCAGGATCCACTGGCGTGACCGGAGCATGGGCCACGTCAACATCCTGCGCAGTATGGGCATGAAGCTTTATGCAGATGAGTAAGCTCAGCCGGGGGACACGGCGAAGAGGACACAATCCAAGGAAAAAGAAGCACCGACTCGCTCCTCAGGGAGAGGTCAGACCAAGTGAGTGAGCCCTCATCTTGTCAGGTACTATGCGTTCCTGAGCAGCGAAGCCCTGACCTCTTCAGACGAAACAAACCCGTCCGCAGTACAGAAGGCAGCCTTTTGCTGCAGCCGTAATTCTCGCTGCTCAATGGGGCTATCGGCCCGGGCGAGGCACAATTGCACATGCATGTTTTTGCTGTTCCCCGCAGGGTTTAGCTGTCCTCGTTGATGGCCGTGTCTAAGACATGCCCTTATGTGCCGATACGCAAAGACGTTCTCGAACGTTTGCGCCACGGAAGGAAGGAAGGAAGCAGCAGGAGTAGGAGTAGTAGTAGTAGTAGTAGTAGTAGCAGTAGTAGTAGTAGTAGTAGTAGTAGTATGAGTAGTAGTTGGCAGTGGTAGTGGCAGTGGCAGTGGCAGTGGCAGTGTCAGTGGTAGCCGTTCTTGGGAGCGTTGCGGGTGAAGGCAGTAAAAGCCCATGAGAAATTTAAAGATCTTCCAGAGTGGTAGTGGTAGTGGTAGTAGCAGCAGCGGCAGCAATTGTAGCAGAAGTTGCAGCATAATTAGTGGTAGTGGTATGTCGTAGGTAGTAGGCAGTAGGCAGTGGAGAGTCGGCAGTAGGCAGTAGGTAGTAGGTAATAGGTAGTAGGTAGAAAGTAGTAGGTGGAGGCACGTATGTAGTTTGCTTGGTGCTTCTATTGGGTTTGTCCAGGTGGTTTTCCGGCAAGATGTAATTTCTTGCTTTTGCATGGTTTACCCGCTTGTAGTGGGCTGGGGGGGGGTGGCGGGGGGGCTTGATTCTGTTCTTGGTCCACTGCCTTGATTTTGGCACGCATTGCACGAGTGTCGGATGTCGCGATTCGGCAGGGAGCCAAATTCAACGGCATTTACAGTGGTTTTGTGTGTTCGATAGCATTTTGGGCTTTTCGTGGAGTGGAGGGGTCCTCCGAATGCCGTTATATACAGTTTTTTGCACGGCGACTTTCCTGCGGAAGCCTCAGACCCCCGCTTCGGTGACGAGGCCTCTGTCTTGCAAGATCTCGAGGGCCCATCACCCGCGAAACCTTGCGTTGCCGCAGAGCATCCATCCCCTAAACGTGATAACGTCCTGTTCCCACAAAATATTCTTAGACGATAACTCGCCTGTACTTTTTGCTTCTGTTCTGTTGGGGCGCCCTTGTTAACGTACGTTCACGCCTTTCTCTGGCGGGTTAACCTCATCGCCCTCATCATCTCACATTCACCTTCGAATGGAGAACTTCCTGGCGACCTCTTTGGGCCAGTTCACCTTCGGATGTGCGACTGGCTCGTCTCCCTCATAATGTGGTGCTTTGGAAAAATTCATGAAACTTTGGGTAGCAAGCGCAAGCGCTGTCAAGAACAACAGTTCCAGCCTGTTGAGGAATGCTAGAGACGGCCAGAAGAGGCAGCACTGGTCAGTGCACCCTGAAGAGATTTGGAAAACAGCTTTCCGTTTTGCAGTCGGGGACGAATCTCGGCATGGAATATCGCGTGCAAGCCCTAAACCAACAAGCGCCGAGGTTTTCAGCACTGCCCAACAAGAAGAATTTGCCAGGGTCGTGTAGCGAAATCACCCCACCTGCCTGTGTTTCGCTTGATATGCCTGAAGGGGAGTTCCAAGAAGAATGGACAAATCCTTCGCGGAGATCAGAAATGCGCACATGCCTTGCTTGTTTTCGTCCTTCTGTAACTGTTCGCTTGTTGCTTCAGTGGCGATAGTGGTAATGGTGCATGGCATTCTGGTGTCTTTCTGGCGAACTGCGTCAAGGAGAGCAGAACGAGAGGGGCTGTGGGGACGAGCCATGGCATCGGATTTCGGTATGGCCTTAGGGTTCATGCAAGAAATACCCTGTGTGTGGAGACAAGCGGAGGGTTGCGGGACGATGGGTTGCAGTTGCAGCTGTCTACGTTGCATCGACCAAAGCAGGCGATGACGCAGATGATGGGCCTGATCTGCGTGGTGCAATATGCTTTCGCTGCTGTTGCACTAGAAACTCTTGGGCATCAGAGCCCACGTGGCTTTGTACGGCCCCCAGTAAGTTGTTTGAGCAGCTAGTTTTTTTCTGATACATTGGCTCGCGAAGGCGACATTTCCGGAAGCGGCCATGTCGCTCCTGCAGATTCTCCTAAATGCTGACGGAACAACTATGGCAAGAGAGGCGGTGCACAAGGCAGGTGATGCTTCAATCTGATGGTGACTGCATGTATTCCGGGCAGTTTTCATGCATCACAGGCTCGCCCAGCCACGATTGTCATCTTTATCGGTTACTATGCTATTGCCGTTCTGGTTGTGGTCAATCTCGTCACAGCGTGTTGGGCCAAGCTTGACATAGATGATCTAAGGTGAGCCATGCAACAGAAGTTTTGCAGCATTTTGAAGCCGAGGCTGATGATTGAGTTCTACCGAGCTAGTTTGGCTGAGAACGTGGAGAAGCGGGAAGCACGACAGTCAGAGATCACGCGTCAGGTCCAGGCCCGATTTTGCACGAAGCGAGGCTTGACAATTATTGCTGCTGTGGTGGTGGTGCTGCTGCTGCTGTTCTTGCTGTTGTCGTCATTGTTGCTGCGTGTCTTACTGCGACTGCTACTGTTGGTGCCTTTCTGCTTCTGGATCTTGCTCTTCCCGGCCTTGGTATGGTCGCTGACTGGACATCTCATATAATTATATAATAGATTATAATGGGTTAACATGAATCAATCATCTCGTTCGGTTTGTTGTGTGCATTGCAGGGGAGGGTGGGTCCGGCGATTTGCAGCCAAGCACGTAAAATGAAGCATGCAGCATCCCAGTGCCTAAAAGTCCCCGAGCGCCTAAAGTAGTGTGGAAGGGGCCACAAGCCCCCAAGCGCATTGAAGCGCTCACAAGCGCCTACGCACGTAAAAAATTAATATGGCGCCCAAGCATCCAAAACAGGTTGTTGGTTCTGCGATTGTGCTCAGAGGCTTGGAAGCTTAGAGGACCAAGGCAGTAACAATAAAAGGCGGCGCTTAAAACAGCAAGCGTCTACAAGCTCCTCAACGCCTAGAAGCGTTGAAGAGTTCAAAAGAATTTGTGCAGGGCTGGAGACTTTGGGAGCTTACGGTCAAACCCGGGAGCTCAGGAGCTTAAAACCATGAAACAAATCGGTATCCAGTAATTGTATAATCTCGAAACTTGGGCTTCATGCATACATAGATATACAGGAGAGAGAGATAGAGACTAGATAGGGACATAGAGAGATAAAGCTGCCAGTGCGTGCTCGTACTGCAAAGCATAAGAAGTTCCACACAGTTTTAAATATGATCGATGTATTTGGAATATGGTAGACGGAGACAACTAAGCATCAAGAGAGTTTGACATGCTCTGACCTCTTTTGGATATTGGCAGATTGTATAAGAGCTCGCTTAGGTCTAGCCACTGATAACGGATGAAGCAGCCTTCTTTTGTTTCATTGTCATCCACGAGGATATCTAATGAAAGAAAATAACACCACCATCCAGAAGTAATCGAGCTTTCCTGTGTCTTTCTTAAATGAGGACGGCTCTGCTGTTTTCTTCCAATAATCGACAAACAATCGGTAGACCCGAAGCGCGGAAGCAGAACTGGATTCTGTTTTGGGTTTTGGGTGGCTTACACACAACAAGCAAGCAAAATGAGTAGAGGTAAGCCTATATAAAGTGTCGAAACCACTACAGATGGTTTCTGGAACTACGAGAAAGCACCTTAAGGACAAAGCTGGACACGTAAAGACTGCAGACAAACAGTTGGCAAGAAGGCTGGGGTCGATCATGGAGTGTGTGTGTGACCATATAATATATGTGTACACATATCTATATACATGTATTCACGTACGTACGTATGCGTGTATGTATGTATCTATGTAGATATAGCAAAAAATAAAGCTATAGCAACATAGCAGGATATCCAACAGGCCACCTATGCCTATGCGCACAAATCTCGAGCGAGCGACAGTGCAAACGTGAGTGCACACATCTGTGAATCATTTCATTGGCAAGCACACGCATGGAAACGAGAGATGCGTGCCTCATCCTTCTGTTTATCTATTGGAAAATGGAGCTGGGGTCCTGGCTGTCATTCATTCATTGCTGTTTTGACGGCTTGCGCTGTCGCCGTGGACTCACAGACCCTGCAATACAAGAGAGCCAGAGAGAACGACAGAGACACTGAGAGAGAGGAAACAGACAATCACATAGCATGCAGTCATCCAGATCTCGTCAGGGCCACGGGCTCTGTGCTTGAGGAGTTTAGTTTAGGGATTTAGGGCTAAGGGTTTTAGGGCTTCATGGCTTTAGGACTTTAGAGTGTTGGGGTTTTAGGGCTTAAGGGCTTTAGAGTATTCGGGTTTAGGGTTTTGGGGGCTTTAGGGCTTTAGGGCTTTAGAGCATTGGGGTTTAGGGCTTTAGAGTTTTAGGGTTTAAGGCTTTGGGGTTTTGGGGCTTTGGGGCTTTGGGGCTGGAGAGTATTGGGGTTTAGGGTTCTAGGGCTTTGCGGGCTAGAATGCTTAGGTTTTAGAATCTTAGGGCTTTAGAGTATTCGGGTTTAGGGTTTTAGCTTAAAGTCCTAAAAGCCCAAAAACCCTAAATCTTAATACTCTAAAGCCCTAACTAAAACCCTGAACTCTTTTACTATATCGCCCTGACGCCCTAAAGCTCAAAACCCTAGTACTCTACAGCCCAAAGCCCGATGCTCGCCTGATCGTTAGGTCTGAACGCGGATGCCCCGGATGTCAGCAGTGGTCAAAAGGTATCCCTAAAGCCCTGAAGCCCTAAACCTCACTACTCTAAAGCCCGAAAGCCCCAACCCTAAACCAAATACTCTAAAACCCTAAAGCTCCTGGCCCAGCCGGAGAGCTTGTGCAGTCACGAGCGTCATCTTCCATCCTCATCGACATTGATCGCAGCGTTAATTAAGCCGCCGATGCCAGAGACAGAGGGTCCCTTACCTCCGCAACTATGCCCCCCCATGCCGAAGAAAGCGAGGGAATTAGGAACAACATGTTTTCCTACCCACCCGTGCCTCTCGCGTACGTACGAATTGCCAAGCGCCCAACCTTCAGATCCACTGTAACAGGTTGAGTGTCGATTCACTGCTACATGTACGTCTGCATTGTCTGCTGATATCTAGGGTGCACATTCAGATGCTGTTTCCGCACGCATGTACAAAACAAGTAATTCGTTTAAGTTTACGCGCGGCGTCTCGAGTCTCTAGCATGCATGTTTGAGATTACCATTTACCACTTCTACAACAGTTGCACATACACCAAAAGGATATGACCGAAGCACACAGAGAAGGATAAGACAGGATCAGGGAATGAGTAGATACAACTGGGTCAAGCGCAAAACAAGTCTAAATTGAGGAAATGCAACCGTTTGTGGTGCGAAGAATGCCTTGCTGACAGCACAATCATGCTGGAGTGTACCACGCAGGTACTTCAACAGCCATGTATGCGACGTGCGTCGCCCGACCAGGACTTGCTTCGAGAGATGGAGGTGGTGGAAAACTTGGGCTTCGAGGTCGCCGGTTCCAAAGAGAAGCTTCGCCAGCACTCAGTTACCGTATCGTTGTGAAGAGCGTCGCAGACAAGTGACTCTCCCGTGCAAGGACCGGGATAGAAAGGCTGCGCGAAAAATTCTTGGGACGAGGGCAAGCCGATGTCGTGGATGAGGAGCTCTTGCGACAGGCTGTTGGATGCAGTGTTTTTACACTACACGGCGGTCTCTGGCCGTTGTGAAAAGTCTTGACCAACCCATAGAAATGTTGGTCGCCACTGTGTTTTTTTGCATGAGAACAGAATCGAGCTAGCATTCTCGCCGAGGTGCAGAAAGAGGTGCCTCTGAGGGACCTGCTGTCTTTGCACCGGTCGAAGAGCGGTTCGAACTTCGCCGGGTCAAATCCAACGACGCCCGGAAGCGGTGTGCACTGATTGGATGATTGGACAGGCCGGGCAAGGCCGGACTGGCCATGCTTGCCTTGCATATGCACGCGTCGGCGAGATCCGTTGAGTATCGTTCCGGGCAGCCTGCCATGTGTCGGGTAAGGATATTTCGGATTTGTCGCATCCCAAAGGGAAACGGCCTGATGCGAGTCACCCGGTCAAGTCTAAGAGCACATGAAAGCCATGTACGTACGGCGGCAGGGCAGGATATGCTGGTGTCGTCCACGCATGAACAAAGCTCACAGTTTATGTGTTGCTGTGCTAAACCGTTCCAGAAAGCTTTTGCGGATTTTCGTGCTTGCTTTGGGCTTGGCAGTCTGGGTGGCCTGGACGTCAGCGTCCAGAGACCCGGAAGTTTGAAGGGTGCTTTCGCATGTCGAGTACAGTGCTGATACAAGCTTGTATAGACTTATATCTTTGGCATTGCGTGCTTTTCCCCATATGCACGCAGACCTGCTATTGCCAACGTATCTTGCTCGACCAGAACCTACTCGTACCTGCCCGGAGAAAAGTTGCATGCACTCTTCCGGACGATGGCCGTGCACTTCACCGTGCATGCAATCCACTAGCATTGCCTTTGGACGATGGCCGCGCAGTACGAAGCGCATGCAGTCAGCCAGCATTGCGTGTGCGAAGATCCACCACCACGTGAATGGAGACACAGTTGTGCTCATGCTGGGCAGCTCTCCAGATGGGTGGCTTCTTTTGGGAACGCTGTGCATGAGACAAGAAGAGATATCGAAGAACACCAGTTCATTATGACACGCATGACACGCCATCATTTTGGGATGCAAGTGCCCTGTGTAGACTTTGAGGAATCACCTCAGCCGCAGTATCTTCTTAATTGCTCTTCAGTGTTTGCGTGTGCTTGCACAGATTTGCCGAAGTGAACTCGACTTGGCATGGTGCGCTCTGAAGTGTTCTACGACACCGTGCAGATCCTTGGTCTGACCTTTCAAGGTAATTTCCGATGCGCTCCCACACAAGGCTGTGTGTGCCTCCGTTTCGTCAGCATCGGTAGGTTGTCTGAGGAGTGGGGGCCGAAGGACCTCGACGCTGCTCGTGTCAGCGGCGGCTTGCCCACGGAGTCAGGTGCTTGACTGCTTTGTGCAAAAAGAGACCTGATTCTCTGCATCTTTTGGCAGGTTTGGCCTCATTTCCTGGACACACCACAGATCCGCCTCGAGGTGCCATCGCAGAGTGGCCGGCTACTTTAGGCCATGGTTCCATGCTCAGGCACGCAACAGAGCCTTCGCAGACTTTTCAAGCTTCCTCGAGAACAAGGACCTTGGTTGCAGCTTGAGGCTTCATTTTCAGGCTTTTCCGCCATAAATCTGAGCTGGACTGCGCTGTCAGGATCTAGCGAAGCAAGCAGGCCAGGACTTTGATTTCGGAATCTGGCATCTTGCGGTGACACATTACATTCCAGCGGCCAGATTTGCCTAAGCCTGGCAATCCTCGATTTGTCTCAGTATGCCAGGTCACGATGCCGATAGTGCACTGGACTCCGGGCTGCATCCACCCCGCGCTTTCGAGCGTTTGCTTTGCATGCACTGAAAGTAAGGACTTAGCGTACAACGCGGAGATTCAAACATTTCGGGCAGACGAGAAGGTGGAGGACTCTGAGGAGCGAGCGACACGTGCCCACGCGATTTGTGGGTCCGGGGTCTAGTCTGGAGACCTGAGATATTGCCGAACGAGACGTTCTGCTGCACATCACTAAGCATACCTTTCGAAGGGTGTGCTTGTCGGATCATGCGGACATTGATTCCAAGCTGTCGGCCTTCACAAGGTCTTGTTTTGTAGGCTGTCACATATCTGATTCTGATGTTTTGAGTTGAGACTGTGATGAACGGGCGCCTGAACCGCTGCTCGGGAGGTTCCTGCTGCTCGGATTGTTGCCGAGGGAACTTTCGGTATCCTCATTTTATGCACTGCAGGTTTGGGTCACACATAGAGACACACGGTACTCCAACCTGAGCATGGAAGCACGTGGAGGCCTGCATTCTGCACAGTATGGAAGGAAGTTTTGCAGTCCGTGTCTGAGAGAATTTACACTACATTATTGCACGTCGTGCCCATGCTTTTCGTGAGATGCCAAGTGGTGGAGGAGCAGGTCGAGGCAGCTGAGGGATGGGAGGAGTACGAGCTGTGTCCTGGCTTCGATCTGGTGTATACAACTGGCTGCGCCGTATTCTGATCACTGAATTCCCCCGGCAGCAAAACCACAAACAGCAGCAAGAGCATCAGCATTACAGCACCTGAGTGTTCGTATTCGCGTTAGCACTATAGTAGTAGCATCCGCTTTCGCATCGGCTTCGGCAGTGTCATTCGCAGTCGCAGTAGCCTGAGCGTCATCATCAGAATCATTATCATCATAACCATAGTCATTCATCATCCGCATACCCATCCACTTCCTCATTCCTCATCCTCACTCCTCATTAGGGAAGTTGTGAGTTTCAGGGTTTTCGAGGCTAGAATCGGTGCTGAGTTTCGGAGCCGATTTTCGGAACATGGTCCGGGACAGTTTCGCATCAGGACATGGTCAGTTTCGGTCACACCATGGCCAGTTTCAGGCCCACGCCAACAAGAATCGGACTGAAACTGCCCACCTCGCCCTCCGAAACTCACAGACCCGCGTCCCGAAACTGACTCCCGCTGTGTCGAAACTGGGCGCCGAAACTATTGATCCGAAACCCCGGCAGCCGATCCGAAACCACAACCCCGAAACTATGGGCACCCCATTCCTCATCGTCATCAGCATCGGCGTCGGCGCCAGCGTCAGCGTCAGCTTCAGCGTCAGCGTCAGCAGCATTGTCAGCATTGTCAGCATAGTCAGCATAAGCAGCATCATCAGCATCATCAGCATCTTCGTCTTCTTCTTCCAACGCAGCCTGGGTCCTCGTGCGGCTAGCGAGCGCCTTCAAGACGACAAGACTTGTCGCCCCGTCCGCTCAAGGCGGAGTGGCACGAATGCTCCGTTTGAGCATGCCCTCTGCATGTTTAAAAGCGCCTTGAGATTAAATCTCGCATGGCAAAAGTTTGTTTAAACGAGTTGGCCTAGTGCCGGGGATCAATCATCGAGAGTGTTTAACTCCGATGGCAACTCTTCACTCCAGGCTTTGTTGGGACCCTGGGCAAGCACACCCGCCGGCAGACGAGTTATGAGCCGTTGCATGGGCTCCTCCAATCGGTCGAGGCGCTGCTGCAGTAGGTGCGCGTCCAACGTCACCTTGCGTAGCCAGGCCTCGAGAAAGTCCTGATGGCCGCTCAACCACATCTCCTTTGTTCGGCGCATACCCGGCACCGAGCAGCCCGTCTCCAGCATTTATGATGCGCGCGCAAGCTTCCCGGGCCCGCGTGTGAGCTGAAACTTGGGTCTCGGCACTGCGGTCAAGGCGAGCTGCGAAATTAACCCCAAGACAAGAACATACATGGATGTAGATGTGTCCTCGAGGTCAGCACTAGTCGCCCTTTTCGGCGGTGCTGCATCATCAAGTAGGTAAGCCGGATCGCTGTTTGTTAAAACCGTATTGTCTCCTGAGGCTGGTGTACGGCCATGATGTCGGATGTAACAGGTAATGCGATAACTCTGTCACTCTACATGAAGTGACCCCGGCTCACGAAAGACTGGGATCCGAAGCGCTCCTGCCAGCAGATAGGGTGCAGTGGTTTTGATGATATGCCCCTGCGCGTCAGCTGCAAAGCGGGGAAGCTGAACGAAAACCCAAGGCGGACAACCACACAGTGCATGCAGGGATTCTTGTAGGTGCCATCGGTTGATTAGGGTCTGGAGTTACGGCCTATGCAGGGGAGGCGCTGGGAGGCTACGGCACTTATTTAGGGGGCCCGTTAGCTGATCACAGATGCCCTCACGGCGTTGCGTCCTGCTGCACCAGGCATGTCCCCCCGCCGCAGTGGTCCTTGGAAGGAAGAAATCAATGAACTCGGCTACGTCGTGCTGCAGATGAGCCGCACACCACCCCAAAAGCTGAAACTGTATGGCACGTTTGGCGTGCGCACCCCGTCCTGCCAAGCAAACCAGGGCTTTAGGCAATTGGTGTAGGGTGTTGGTACAGTTAGCAACATGCCAAAGGGCATAGTGTAAACCTGGGCAATGGTGGCTCCGGCAGGTGCTCATGGCAGTCTCTGCTGGAGGGGTGCTCGGCAGCAACCGTGGGTGCATCAACCACTTCTGAGGCCTGCGCCCTTAGTGGAAGACAGCTTCGGCGAGCTGCTGTACGAGCGGCGACCGCTTCGGCACCTCCCGTTTCAGGGAGGCCCCGATCAACTGGAGGGCGGCGACCCCGATCAACTGTACGAAACAGTCGTGGGCTTGATGTGAGAGGGCCCCGCGGAGAGAGATCGACATAAAAAAGTCGCTGTTGTCGGGCCTTCTTCTGCCATCTCGTAAAGCTTTTGCTTCGAGTTGAATTTCTGGACGATGTCTCCACGCAAATTGGCAAGGAGAAAGTACTTCTCGAGCAGAGCCAGCTGAGAGATCGTTCCCCTCTCCGCGTGCCTCTTCAGCTTTTTCTCCTAAGGGTTCCACCGAAAGTATCTTTTGCGCCAAGATTTGCGTTCCTTATACACCGCTTATATTCGGGTTCTTGAGCGCCGTGTGAGTGCTTTGGAAGGCCAGGTGGAGAACACAGATACGATTTCTTTCCTGGACACTTTAGACTGACACCATGGCGGAGCCACAAGAAACATCACCTTTTAGGGTAAAGCGTTATAGGCGACAGCAGGCGGCTGCTTCTTTACAGGATCCGCCTCAGTCGCAGGAGGATAAGGCTGATGCCTCGAGCCCGGTGGTGTCACTTTCGTCGGGAAGTGGTTCCTTTACGTTGGTTAGTGCGGCGCCTGCCCCAGCTTTGCCTTTGCCTTCTTCGTGGAGTTCAGGCCTGTCAGGCGCGTCTCCTTTACAGGCAGCGCCGAAGTGGACACCTAGGCCGCGTCCTACTTTTGCGCCGGTGGACAGATCACGTGCAGCAGCGTCGGCGCCTACCTTTGCGGCAGCTACTAGGGCGCGACCCCCTACTTTCACCAGCGTGCAAACTTTGCTGCGCGCTCCTGTCAGGATGCCAGGCCACGGCCTTCTTTTCGTTCTGCCCAAGACTATGCGGTATATCCCTCAGAGACGCTTACTTTACAGTCTCCGGAGCAATCAGGGCCTGCGCCGTCGGTCGAATCATTCCTTCAGGCCGATGAATGCATCCTTTCAGGACTTGCTGATCCTTTGCAGCATGGTGGTGCGGCGGAGTTTCCTCCGAGGTGCTCAGGCTCGTGTAACTTTACAGTCGGAGGTACATGACAAGGCGCGAGCTAAAGGCCTCCTGCTTTGGCAACGGTTGGTTCTGCTCATTGCTCCTCTGAGCGCTACTTTGCAAGAGATTTTGGAGTCGTCGGCTTCGCGGTCGTTGCTTTCTCAGCTGGTGGCCTCTGTGGCAGATACAACCTTGATCCGGTATGTGCAGAGCTGCTTGCAATATTTTGCTTTGCTTCGTGATTTGGGCTTTGATGCTTGCAGTATCTCTCAAGTACAAGCGTACGATGTCATGATACAGCTTTACAGGTCCCCTGAGGATGAAGAGGAAGTTCCCACTTCTTGCTTTCCCCTGAATACCCTCAAAGCCCTCAGGTGGATGTCTAAGGTTGCTTCGATATCATTCCCGGATCTTTACACGGGGCTCTTTCATTCCGTGGCACACCAGCGGAACGAAGCCGATCGCAGAGAGTCGGTTCCTTTGCCGTTGGATTTCGTGGCATTCCTGGAATTTTCTTTGCTCTCCAACAAATTTCCACAGCTGCAGCTTGCAATTGGAGCGTTGCTGGTCATGATCTGGGGATCGCTTCGGTTCAGTGATGCTTTACATGTTCGCTGGGGAACACTTCTTTACGAGCAGGCTGTTGGCAGAGGCATTTCTTATAGAACAAAGACATCTTTGCGTGGCGCGCCGTTTGGTGTTGTGGGGGTGGGCCTTTATGGTCCATGGTTTTCAACATGGCTTGCTTTACTGAAAGACGAGTGGGCACGTATTGTTCGTGTCGCTGGCTCGGTGGAACCTGATGCTTTGCTTTTTCATTCGGGTGATGATGAGCTGTATGTGCCCATGACATACGGGGAAGGTTTGGCAACTTTACGCCACCTTCTGGCTCAGTGGGGCTTGCTATCGCCTGAACAGGTTCAGAACTTTACGCTACATAGTTGCAAAACTACCTTGTTGTCGTGGGCCAACCAGCTTTCCCTCAGTGAAGATCTGCGTGCTGTTCAGGGACACCACAGAAACTCGAGTGCTAGACTCTATAGCAGGGACGATGTTTTCGCTGCACTTGCTTTACAACGCACGGTGCTTCAGGCATTGCAGGATGGTCGGCGGCCGCTTTGCCCGCAGCATCGGGGTGGTCAGGTGCCCCCTGAAGGAACCTCCTTTACAAGAACGCTCGGGACATTTCCAGGAGGACTGCTTTTTCATTGCTTGTGGAGCACCGGTGGTTGGAACGGACGCACGTTCTGAGGATGCTCCTTTACAGGCTCCTGGCAGCTCAGGTCCTTCGGGGTCGGAATCAGCGATCGCAGCCGTTTTGCCTGCTCCTGAGCCTCCGGTGGAACTTCCTTTGCACAGCACAGGTGACCTGGAGGATGCCGAGGAAATGCTTTTCATTGTTACGGCGAGGACCATCCACAAGGCGATCGAGTGCACGGATCTCGAGAGGTGCACTACTTTCCAGGGTGTGCACCTGAAACCAGCGTGTGGATGCATCGTGAGTACTTTCCAGGTCGTGCATTTTGCACCCATAGGGAAGAACTTTTGCAGGCATAAGGCTTGCCTGGAGTTTTGATGGCCAGGGACTCGAGCAAAACTTGCGTGTAGCTTTGTGTCTCTGCCGCGGTTTTGCTATATGATTGCTTTGCAAGACAGGTGCGTTTGCTTAGTCAACAAATGAGCCAGCGTCATGTTCATGCAGTTGCTTTGCTTTTCGCATGTCCCGCGCGCCCGAGCGTTCGCTTTTGCGTCACAGCTTTGCTTTTCGGGCCGGGACTCGGGCGGTGAGAGCCGGCGGATTCTTTCCTCCAAGGCCAGAGTGCATGCTTGGTGCACAGCTTCTGCTTAGCTTTACAGTGCGTGCGTCATGCAGCTCATGTGTGTCTGTCGGTTGCACATGGACTTTGCGTATCGCTTCAGCTTAGCATCTGGTTTGATGCAGCGTCTTGCCCGAGCTTTGCTCCAAGCTCCCCCCTCGCGTACCTTCCTTGCCCGACATGGCCCAGGCCTACTACTTTCCGGAGAACTTCGAGGCGATGGATGAGTGGCAGCTTTGGGGTTCGGCCGTTGAGTATGACGGCTGGCTTAACTTTACGCGAGATGAGTGGTTCGAGTACTGGTCGTCTTTCCGCTCTACTCGGGCAGCCCCAGCGAGTGAACCTTCACCGGCAAGCACCTTTTCTTTTGCGCCTGATGGGGCTTGCGACGATGGTGCCACCACTTTACCATCGACTGGTGATGGCTATGAAGCTGCAGGGGACACAGCCATTGAGACAGATGCTTTACGGGAAGATGCCGATTAGGACCCCAACCTTTACGGGTCTTGGGGGGAGCCCTGGGTCCCCGCCGAGATTACGGAGTGGCTGGATACTTTCGACCCACAGCCTCGAGATGGACTCTGGGGTCCTTTCCTGCAACCCCTCGCGAGAGGCCTCGGGCTCGACAGAGAGTGCGACTGACCAGGGCGGCCCTACTTTGCCGCCCGACCAGGAGGCCAGCCCCCCAGAGTCACAGCCGGCGGGGGAAAACGCGCAGGATGGCCCGTCTTCTTTGCCATCGGCTTCTACCGCGGCCGGGGAAGGACCATATCCTTTACCGGCCAACCAACGCTGGGTGACCAACGATTGGAACGAAAAGCAATTGGTTCAGAGGGCGGTCGTCTACTGGTGCAAGATGCCGTGCACATCGTGCAATGGGGGAGGTACTTGTGGTGCTACTTTACAGGTACCTAGCTTCCCGCACTATCACAGGTGCCGGCTTTGCTACAACGAGTACCGACGTCGCCAGGGCCGTTCTACTTTCTGTGACCATGAGCAGAATGCGCCATGAGCTCATAGAGCCAGCGTCGTGTAGCTTTACAGCCGCGTGCCTTGCATTTCGCTCAGCTGCAGGCTCTGCTTCTTTGCGTGCCCCACCCGCGTTACCACTTTACAACAGCACAGGGTGGGGCCTCAGTCGCACCGTAATTGCGTCAATGCTGGACCCAATGCCTTTGTTTGTGGATTAAATAACCCGCTTTCTTTGCATGCGTACAGGGCTTTGGTCCGGGGTTCCAGCAGGACGCGTTTGCTACAACCTTGCTTTACGGGAAAACAAAAAGAGTGCAGTGTGCGTCGTTTCCGGCGTTTGGTGCCATGTGACTACAGTACATTCCTTTCGTTTGCTGGCAGGTCATGGAGTCACTCTCTACTTCGTCGACGGTCCGGGAGCTCGCTGCAGCTTTACGGTTGCAAATTCCGGACTCAGCGACCACTCTGCCGAGCCTCACTTTGCTTGCATTTGGCCTTGGCACCTTGAACCTGGAAGGTCTTGATACTTTCCTTCAGGAGCGAGGCTGGGCACTTGATGCTGAGGAGCTCCCCACGGTTCGTTTGCTGTGGGTACATGAACACAAGCTTTGCACTGCACACTCGTCCTCTGCTGGAACAGCTGCGGGGTCGGAAACCTTCCCACCAAAGCTCAGCTCCGAGGTTACTTTGCAACTGAAGCGAGATTTCAAGAAAGCCTACCCCTCGGAAGTACTCGATGATTCCAACTTTCCGTCAGCGAGGTTGCTTTCGCAGGCGCATCGTTTGAAGTCGGTAAAGGATTGGAAATTTATTTCGTGGAAGCATCGACTTTCCAAACAGCAGGAAGAGGATTACAATGCCAACAGGCCCAGAAACTCGCTCGCTTTGAGAACTTTGCTGATGTGCTTTACGATGACGTTCCCTCTCGCAACATTGCCGACAACATGGGTCTGTTTGGTATCAGCAAGGTGTTGGCCATTCACTCCAATGCTTTAGCGCTCGCTGATGTGGCACACCTTGGTGTCTTACTTGCTTATGAGATGAAGTTCATGAAATACTTACAGGCCCGCTCCGACCCTACTTTACGCCCTCCCAACGCGCAAGAATGTGAGACGGCAGACCGTCGTTGTTGGGAGGTGGTTGGGGAGTTACGCCAACAGGGGTGGACCGTGGACGACGCTTTGCATGAATTTACGGATGTCCGCGCGGAACTGGTTGCTTTGCTTGCACCCCGGCCGGCTCCCCAAAAGGGTCGCAAAGGAGAAGGAAAGGGCAAGGAGCCGTGGAAGGGACCCCTACTTTACAAAGGCAAGAGTAAAGAGGCTAAGGGTGGTCCTGGCACGGGCAAGGGCAAGCCGACCAAGGGCGCCCATGCTTTCGAGTGGGCCAGCAAGGCCAAAATCAACGGGGAGCAGAAGATACTTTGCATGGCATACAGTACCAGAGGTGGATGTATCTCCTCCAATTGCAAGTTCGAGCATCTTTGCCCGGTCATCCTCCAGAATGGCAAGGTGTGCTTGCAGAAGCACCCTGCTTTCCTGCATGGTCAGAAAGGAGGTGCCTGAGGGGGACCGGGCCTCCTTGATGCAGGGGTGGAAGGCCTTTACCTGCGGATGCTCCGGTGGGTGTTGCTTCTTTACCTGAGCGGGACCTTGCTGAGGCTCAGACAACACGCGATGACCCTCAGAACTTTCCATTCTCTGTCCCGGAAGCTTGCTCAGGCTTTGTGTTGGACATCAACGGCGGTGCTCGACGCCCATTTTCAGCAGCTTTTCTGGGCGCGGGGTGCGATACCTTCTCAGTATCGCACGATATTTTTCCGAATCGGGATCTACGGCAGGATGATTTCTTCTTTACCTTGCTCAGGGTTTGTCACTCTGGGCAGGTGGCGTTGGTACATATTCTTTTGCTTTCGAATGATTTTGCATCGACACTCTTCGAGCGCATGGTTCAACTGGCCCATGCTTGCTTTGCGGCAGGAGCTCATGTATTGCTTTCGCAACATGCTTCTTCGGAGGTGTGGCGCGTGCCAGCAGTATCCTTTCTTTTACAGGAGATGAAGGCAGATGTCGTCTACTGGGATCCGGTGCGTTACAGTGGTACTTTTCCAGGTTTCGGCATCTTGGCTTCGTCCTTTCAGGGCTTACAGTTCTTGGCAGTGACAGATTCGGCATACTTTTCAGCTTCAGACACTTTTCTTTTGGACTCCGACAGTCTTCCCGGCGACTGTGTCTTGGAGGTCACCAGAGGCTGCTTGCCGCTCTTTGCGTCTCGGAGCTCGGAGTCCAGAGATCTGAACTTTGCTCAACTTCCCTTTCTTCGTCAGGTAAAGCAGCGGTTTGACCCTCCTTTTGCGAACCAGGACGGTGCTGGGATTTACTCAGTACCTGACTGGAGTGCACCACCGCCGGACACACCAGATATACTTTTCGAGCTTAGGTCGAAGCTTGGCAAGTGGATTTTCGCCAACAAGATCCCACAGCGCCTTCGAGCTCATGCTTTGCAACATAGCCCGGAGCCTTTGTTCTCAAATGACGAGATAGCTGAACTCAGGCGCCTTTTTCAGGAATGGGTTTCTTTACAAGGCATGTCGGATGTGATCGACTGGACCATACCCGACCACCAACCTTCCGCTCTACACGCACTGCAGTTCTTTGCGAAACTGGTTAAGGACAAGGATGATACACTTTGCCAGTGTTTGCTTGACGGGGTGCCTACAGGATACGATCGCGACATTCCTTTGTCCAATGTTTTTATCCCGCACCCCTCTGCACCAGAGCTGGACCATCAACTTTCCATTGCCAAAGACAACTGGCAGAGCGCCAACAATGATCCGGATACTTTGCGCGAGCTTGTGCAAACTGAGGTTCAGAAAGGATGGCTGTTTGAAATGCCTTCTTTACAGGCTGCGCAAGAGAGGTGGGGAGATCGCGTAGCGATAGGCAAAATGTCGTTGGTACTTTCCCCCCCGCGTGCTCCGAGGTTGGTGGTTGATTCCACAGTATGTGGAACGAACGATGCATGCTGCATCCCAGAGCGGTATACTTCACCAGGACTTCAGGATGTTCGGGACCTCTTTCCTGTACGTTTGCACCAAGGTCTTTGCGAAGGCTTTCATCTGGATGTCAAAGCAGCTCATAAAACAGTAAGGGTCAAAGAGTCAGACCAAGGGTTGCTGGGTATTACTTTACCTGGCACAGCTGATGAGGCAGACAAGCTTTTCTTTTACCGAGTATGCCCCTTTGGTGCGAATTTCTCAGCGCTTTGGTTCCAGAGGTTGGCGGGCCTACTTTTGCGACTGATGCACCTTTGGATCTTCGTGCGGCACGCTCTCATGGGTTACGTCGACGATTTTCTTTTCGTGCAGGACAGAGAGACTATTCTTTACTCTGCATCATTGTTGCTGTGCTTTACATCCATTTTTGGGGTACCTCTGAGTTGGGCCAAGTTACAGCTGGGCAGCTCAATAACCTGGATTGGATGGACGTTCAACTTTACCAGCGGCTCCTTCCACATACCACAAGAAAAAGTGGATAATTACAACTTGATCAAAGAGGTTACGCGGTCCAGGAGAGTTACCAGTACTTTGCTACACAAGCTGGTCGGACTGCTGCAATGGTTCTGCCAACTTTACAAGTCCTGCAAGCCTTGGTTGGCTTCCTTGTTTTCTGATTTGCATCGTCATCTTGCTTCACAGTACGGTATTTCGCAGGGTTTGTGGCCTTCCTTGCCCAGGTACCTTGATGATGATCTTCGCTTTACATCAGTGCCGCCAGGGACTCAGGTCCCGCTTGGAGGCAAACTTTTGGAGGCTCGTCATACGGAGCTCCGTACAAAGAAAGATCTTTCCAAGGTTAGAACATCCAACAGGATTTGGATGCGTGTTACCAACCCCAAGTCGGATAGGCGTGCTTTGTCTCAGGCGTCCAAAACTTTTCTNACGGAGCTCCGTACAAAGAAAGATCTTTCCAAGGTTAGAACATCCAACAGGATTTGGATGCGTGTTACCAACCCCAAGTCGGATAGGCGTGCTTTGTCTCAGGCGTCCAAAACTTTTCTTTCCTTTTGGGAGGAGTGGTGCCAGAGACCGCAGCCTTACACAGCATTGTCGCTTCCTTTACAGCTGCAAGTTGAAGCCTTTGCGGACGCCAGAGCTGATGGGGATTTGGTGGGCATTGGTGGCTTTATTTCGTTACCGTCTGGGCGTTGCGTATGGTTTTCACAGTCATGGCAGCTTTCCGAGCTTTCCTGTTTGGGCCTGCAGCTACGACAACCTGCTCACAAGGATATAGCTTGTTACGAAACTTTGGCTCAAATTGCGCTGGTACATGCATATCGTACAATCTTTCCGTCAGGCCGAGTTGCAGTGAGACTCCCTTCTTTTTCTGACAATGCAGCTACAGAGGCTATTGGAGCCAAACTTTACACCTCCAAGTGGCCTTTGGGGGCGTTTGCTCAAAAGCTTTCCATTATCTCTGCTTTGTCAGGAATCGAGCTGGATATTTCCCATGTGGCGGGAGAAAAGAATGATGATGCAGACTTTCTGAGCCGCTGGAATCAAGTTGATGCTTTACCACCGCGTTGGAACATGGACTCCCGGGTGGACTGCTCCTTGCAATTCATCTGGTTCTTTCGAAAGGAAGTTCACGTTTGGCCTCGGCATTTTTCTTTGCCGTCTCAGCATCAGGAAAGACCAGTTTCTGATGACGACCTGTGAAATGCATGAGCTGCTTTACGCCCGCAGGATACTTGCCCGGGGTGCAGCGTGTGTCTCCACCCGCAGGATCTTTGCCCGGGGTGGCATGGTGCTGCTTTACGCCTGCAGGAAGTTTGCCCGGGGTGCAGCGTCTCACTCAGCGAGCGTCAAAGTCTCACTTTTCACTTTGGGACGCACGAGGCGAGACTTTGACTTTGCCGGTTTAACTGTGGGTCAGAACTCTCGAAGTTTCGTTGCTTGCTTTAAGCTTTGCTAGCTTTGGCTGCTACTTACTTCTCGCGTTTCCGGCAAAGTCAAAAGGTCTCTTAGCTGCTTTGCTCTGCTCGTAGCGTGTCTTGGGTTAAGTAAAGTTGAACNTTGCTTTAAGCTTTGCTAGCTTTGGCTGCTACTTACTTCTCGCGTTTCCGGCAAAGTCAAAAGGTCTCTTAGCTGCTTTGCTCTGCTCGTAGCGTGTCTTGGGTTAAGTAAAGTTGAACATTTCATGTGTTTACTCATGTATGTTTTACTTTACATGTTCCAAACACAACATTTCGGCCCAAGACACGCGTGCTTCGAAGCATAGTTCTGCTTTGCTTCCGCTTTGAAATTTTGACCCACCCGCCCAACCCTGTGATGTAGCTTTACTTAGCTATTACCTTATAGAGCTTTTATCAGATGTTCTTTGCTTTGCTTTCGTGGGCAGGGTCAGAACTCTCGAAGTTTCGTTGCTTGCTTTAAGCTTTGCTAGCTTTGGCTGCTACTTACTTCTCGCGTTTCCGGCAAAATCAAAAGGTCTCTTAGCTGCTTTGCTCTGCTCGTAGCGTGTCTGGGGTTAAGTAAAGTTGAACTTCGCGTTTCACTCCATGTGAGCATACCAGCTGGTGTTTCATAAGCCAATTCACGTCCTGCGTATTCTTTCTGCATCTTGGCTGCTCACATGAATGGCTGCTAGGCCGGCGTCTTTACGCTCTGCTTCAAGCCTCACTTAGGCCCTAACCCTTAGCTTCTTGCTTTCGGGCCCTCACTCGCTGGGTTACCTTACTTGGCCTTCACAGCGATGCCTTGCAGTTCTGCAGCTGTTGCATGCTTCACTTTCAAGTCGCACGCCACACTTTGTGCAAGGGTAGCCCTTTTGCCAACGCTTAGATTATCACATGCTGCCTCCGCTTTTTGCTTTTGCTTCGCAATATACAGCTTGCACTTTCTTGGCCTCTCTTGTTGATGGGCGGCGTGAATAGGCCCACCCATCAACCTCGCAACTTAGCTTGCTGACAGCCCGACGCTGCGTGGGCAAACGGCACTCCTTGAGAAACAGCTCTGTGTTTTATTCCCCTCGGGAATACCGCCTTTTAATCCCTCCGGGATGTACGCCGTAGCAAGCACAACTAATGTTAGTAGAACTTGCAAGTCCAGCAAAGGCAGAAGGAGCACGCAGTAATGCCAGCGAGGGCGGAAACCATCACTTGTATTCCAGTGCCAGTGCGAAGGAAGCTCAAGCCAATAAGAGCTCCAGAAAAGCAACGAACACTCAAACAAGCACTGCTGGCTTCACCTCTTCCGGAAGTAGTGCTATGTACGGTGCAGGTGTCTTGCAATCCAGAGGTCTTGATTCTGTTAACTGTTGGCAAGACTTTTTACTTGAGATACTCTCCCACGCAGGGCCATCATCTTGAAGATGCCGATTCCGCTTTTGTTCAGTGGTGCTTTGGGTGGGCTGCCCGTGGCGTAGAGAAGCTTCAGCCGGAGCAGTTGAAGCTTTTGGTTTCGAATTTCGAACCTCAGCGGCCGGGGCGTCACCCTCGTGCCGCGCTTCTCTGGCCTGGATGCGTCAGGTTGTGCCGCGAAAGTCCTGTCGGAGCCCTAGCATCCGTGAACCTGCTCCCTGGCTTCAAGATGCACGCGTCTTGCGACTTGGACAAGCACAGCCTTCAATGCCTGGATGCTTTGGCAAAGGATGGTGCAATGGATCACATCTTCGAGAACATCGAGTCCTTTGTCACCGAAGATGCTTTGGCTCGCTTAAAGCAACTGGTCAGCGACTGGGGGGGCAAGCGGCAGACCCCGGGTGCCACGCATGCCTCCGAGGACATGCAGTTCGACTTCATGAGGGCACTGATCCACCCGCTGGTGGAGGAAGGCGGCCTACGTCGCGACGCGCACTGTCGCGTGCACGGTCACCCGTGCCAGACGGTGCCTGATGCTGCAGCTGCAGGCTTTTGCCTGAACGTCACTGGAACTCCATGCGTTGACTGGGGTAAAAAAAGGGTAAAAAATGCATGGGATGGGACAGTCTGCGGTATGTTATTCGGTCTTCATGGCGGAGCTGGTGAAGAGTGGTCAGCCGATGCTGTTGCATGAATGTACTCCGGATTTTCCGGACTGGGCCTTGCTGAAGCCAATGCAATGGTTTAGTTCGAAAGCCTGGCGGTTGGAGACCTTTAGGCTACCGTCCAAGAGGATGCGTCGGGTTAGTGTCCTTTGGGACTTTTCTAAGGTCGACTTCGCTGGCACCTTCTCCGAGTTCGTGAATCTCTTTGTGCAGCCCACCGAGGTTCCTGGCTCCATCTTCTTCAGGAAGGGCGAAGATTTGGGGTTGGAAGCCTCCAAGACAAAGCTGCAAAGTCTGCAGATGTACACGGACATTTGGCGGAACTACGGCCAAGAACCCGGCCGCTTCATCGAAGTCCTTGTGCGATCTGAACCAGCGGCCTCCTTTCGGAAAGCTAGAGACGGTCGTGCCGACTTTGGTGACGCATCACAGCCCCTACTGCTTGGAGAAGAAGAGATTGCTGACGGCAGATGAGTCCTTGGAAGGCCAGCTCTTGCCGGCGAACCATCCGGCGCGGCGTTTGCTCCGAGACGGTGCCTTGAAAGAGAACCAGGCGAGGCACTTGGCAGGCAATACCATGAACTGCGCATGTGTGGGCACCATCATGATGTATGTCATCGCGACGACGAGAGTGCTGGATGATCATTCGGCATTCGCATTCCCTTCCTCCAGCAGTCGAGATTTTGATTGATGTGCAGTGGTAGTAGCTGGCAGCGGCAGTGGCAGAAGTGTCTGTGCAGTGTGTGGAGTGAGAAAGCGAGCCGTCTTGAGACTTCTTTTTCATATCAGATAGCTTTACACATACATTGTAAATTATCTGAGCCACTTCGTAAGCTCACTAGCAGGTCCCCATTTCCGTTATACATATTTCTCTGAATAGATTGGTCGCGGCACTTTTTTGCAGTCCAACTGGAATCGGGGACCTTGCTGAACCTTGTGACGCTTCCATTAGCTTCGACCGACGGACGACATAATCTTTACAATAATTCAACCGAACAAACCCATGCCATGCCATGATTCTTCGTGTAGGCAGGGATTAAGTGTTTGTTGCAGGATTTTTGGATTTCAACGATTTTTTGTAAGTGTTTTTTGGTGTTCAAATGTTTTTGGCAGGATTTTTGGGTTCAAATCTTTTTTGCAGGTGCAGGAGGGTTGAGTGTGGGGCACACATCCGAACGCCGTCGGACCGCTGCTATGACAATCACAATGATGCCAGTTGTACATGTTCCGTGTAGAAACTGTGTTATTTGGAGAGCATAGGTTTCCATCTGGCATGTGATTCTCCTCCTCGGGAATGCGTCAGTTTTTTTCTGGGTGCTTTTACTAAAGTTTTCCCTGCAGTCAGTTTGAACCATTGATTTCATGATGCAACATTCTGGATCGAATGACAGGTGGACTGCTAGATTAGTTTTTGAGTCGCACCCACTCCACTCTCGATAATCTGGTCCCCCCTTATGCCTGCCGGGCCATTGCAGAATGCCTAACTCGCCAATCGAAAACAACTGGCAATCAAGACGCATCCATGTCTGATCTTGTGGGTTTTCCAGCGAGTTGTTCTTGTCAGTTTGCTTGCATGATCGACGTTTTGGCACATAGCTTGTGAGGGATCATGATCGAGGGTACATGAACAGTCCTTTGACTTTGCATTACAGTGCCCGTGCAGATGAACATCCATGATGCAACATTTAACCCAATCGATTTAAATGCTTGCAGTTGCTGGCAGTCAAACATGTATGGTGCAGAATCGCCACTGTCTAGACCTTACACTTCTTGTGCTTGGTGGCTGCGATCGTTGTCGACGCATTTGATATTCAGGCTTGATGTTCGTACGGCGCTTGTAGAGGTCTGCTGCATGTTTAGCGTTTCCTTTCAGTTGCAGTGGGCAAAATGTCGGATGTCGGTGACATGTTGCCTGCACGAAAACCTGTGACACTGAAGGACTTGTTGAAATTGACGGAACTCTTGGACCGTCCCGGGCCGTTGCTGTCGGTTCAGTGCCTTCCATTGGAAGGTTACAACCTGAATCCCTGCTCAGTTAAATGTGCAGCATATTTCGAAAGCGAACATGATTGTAGACAGTTTAACACTGAGACTGGGACGAGTTCTTGGATGCCCTTCGGACGACTGGAACCTCTCTTACGAGGAGAGAGCTTGTTGCGTCATTTCATGTGTGGTTGCGGACCTGGCGCAGGTATGGAGCATCAATTTGGCGTTACCTGACATTGTTGCTTCGCGTGGAGGTTCCCGCCTGAATCATTCCAACCTGGTGTTTGTTCGGCTCGTGCAAAACTAACAGGACTGAATTGCCTGGTGAATCATCTGCTTGTATACAAGGTTCAGGGACACTACTGCGTTCCTCAGGTTGAAACTCGCATCCGGAAGAAGTTGGCGACTGCTGTTTGTGCCGTGCACTTACTTATTTCAGGTTCGCGAGAGACATGCGGCGATGTAGAGCTCTTCTGCTGCTACTGTCGTTTCCAAACTACGGCCAGCTGTGGCTTTCAAACTTTCTGACGGGAAGCGAGCTTCAACATGAGTGAAGCCGTGAAGCAAAGGTATCCAAAGCAGTTTTTTTCTTGTTGGGGGTGCGGGGTCGAAAGGCTATGCCTCGAGCATCAGGGGCAGGCATGGCATCATTCATGAGCATCGTGAACATCTACGTCGCTACGTTTCTCCCGTAGCCCTTACACGGATTTGCATGGGGGTGAGGGCCCGGGAGCAGAATTTGCTTTGCAAAGCCGGGGCCGGCACCATGAGCTGCATGAAGGCCGATTTGATAAAAGGTCGTCCACGCGGCTGCAGCTAAACATATGCACGGATTGACACATGCAGACACAGATGCGTGCACATGAATCGTACGCCTCGCAAGTTACTAAAAGCTCTTAGCACGGCTTTGTTGTTGTGTTGCTTTTTCTCGATTGAACTGTGAAGCGGCAGCTGTAGCGGTGCGGTAAAGCAGAGAAGGAAGCACTAGCTGACCCCTAAACCCGAAACCCCAAGCCCCAAGGGCTGGGCCCAGGTCATTTCCAAGTTTGAGGTTGTAGCTCGCCTTAGAGACGGGTACTGAGGTTGCTGCTCTTTCAGTTTCATCTGTGGCAGAGGCTGGCTTGCGTCTTGCGTTCTGTTTTGGCTCTGGTTATTGAACAATCAGTTTGTAGCAAAACTTACTTGGCTGATTGGTGCAAAGAGAATTGTTGCCTTCAGGAGTCACATGTCGCGGCGATTTGCTCGATGTTAACTGTTGTCGGTGACGGCCTGCGTGGTGCCGTCAGATGCTCATCGCTGTCAGCAGCAACTGCAGCAGTGGCAGGACAGCTTGCAAAAATATGAAAACATGGCGAGGACTGCCATGACGACGACTACGTTGCCACAAGAGCGCTTTTGCTGCATTCTGTACTTCAGGATCTTTTCATCGTATCGCACTGGCTGTTGTACCTCATGCGAAACTGACGCCCAAGTTTCGATGCTGCTAATCATAGAGGCCAGATTGTGTAGCAACTGAAATCTTGTGTTTCACAGCAGGTCAACGGGTGCATTGCCTACTTGCGGCTGCTGGGACGCAGTCCAGCGGTGCCTTGTCACATTGTCATGGTCATGCATAGTGTGTACACCTAGATGACCAGCCCTGAGATCTGGCTCCGTGCCACGGCTTCCTGCGAGGCATACACGCCCTCCAGTGCCAATGCCCTCCAGGCACACAGCTGCAGAGTGCAGAGTTAGCCGATCAATCAATTTCTGTTATACGTGCTATGTCGAAGAGACATGGCCTCATGACAGACAGTCGCATTCGGCTCGGAAAGGAATGGTTTGCAGCTGCTCAGCCTCATGCAACCGACGAACTTGGAAATGCGTGTGACTACCTTGGCTGCTCAAGCTGTTCAGACACTAGCCGGAAGCGCCAGCACTTGTCAAGGTCTGGAATTGGCGACAGTTGCACAAGCTGCATCAGTCTGGAGCATAGCTTTACTAAGCCAAAGGTGAGGTCGGCATGAAAGGTAGGGGTCCGCGGCCAACATGCACCAATCGAATCACCAGATTTGGGATTTGAGTGCCAACTGAGACGGGACTGCCCAGATCGAATGCAGTGCCAGTGCAGAGGAATTGCCGTGTGATGAACGGCTCTTGAGCACTGGGAAGCCCCATGTGCAATACCCAGGCCAGTGGAATCCTGAACACAGCGTGGAGACTTTTGAAGGCAGTGTGCTATCCCCCAGATTTCATGGGACCCTGGATGAAAGTGACGCTGCAGGCGTTGTGCTTGGATACCCGCACCGACAGGGTGAGAAGCCTAGCAAGCCCAATCTATTTTTGGGAGGCAGGAGCAGTAGGGACAGTAGCGTTTGGGCGACCAGTATCTACACCTGTACGGGACATCAGAGATATTCGAAACTTGCCGCACGGACGCAACCAGAGGCTTTCACAGCTCATGTGCTGGCACACGCTGCCGCTGGTTGTGCACAGGCGGTCCATTGAAGAGTACGTGAGAAGAATGCTTTAACTGCATCTTTAGCTGCAGTCCGGCAGGCAGTTGGCCGAGACAGTGAGGAGGCGACGTTCCAAACCCAAGCTCCTGAAAGCCTTCGATTTGCTTGCCGCCTTGTCATGGAGGCAATGCTCGCCGCGCGGCCAGTGTCTCATGCCTGCGCTACATCAAGCTACCTCGTTCGTCGACAGTCCCAGCTTGTGTTCAGTAGCAGCACTGACAGGTTCCATTGCTCTAACTTCATGCGTCCCGAACTGAGGCTGCGGAAAGCTCTTGTATGTGCATCAGTTTTGAGCATTTTATCTGAGGTTTGGCGAAAGAGGTGCCTCATGCGAGAATGGTGCTTGCATTCAAAAATGTTGTGCTCCTCTGTCCGAACGCTATGCAGAACAGTGGCCTTCAGGCGCCATCTCTTCAAGCTCACGAAGGAAAGGGGAACCTGCAGGCAAGACCTTGTTGGCTGTGTGGCGAGGAGGCAAAGCGAGCTCCCGTTGTGGCGCATGTGATAGCAACAGCTGTGGACGTGCCGATCTTGTAAACCAACTCTTGTAGCACAAGCCAAGTGCCAAGCTGGAGGCCTTTCCACTAGAAGTCGTACTTTGTGCTGTCTGCTGCAACCTTTGCTTCTGAATACTTTTGCCAAGCGCCATCTGCAAACTACAAACTTCAACTGTGATGAGGTTCAGAACTTGGTGGCTTCAGCACGAGTATGCCCAACCCTCTTCTGGAGAAGGCATGCTGTGTTTATGAAACAGTCGCATCCCAATCAGTTTCGACAATCTCATATGCATAATCCTCGTTGTTCGCAAGTTTCACCCGCTGAGTAGTTAATGGCGTTATTTAAGCTGCTCGGCCGCTTGGGCTGTTCAAGTTGCTCTCAGCCACTCGCCGCCCCTTATACTCAATCAAGTACAGCCAAAGGTTTATTAAGCCCCTGCCGCGCTTTTGCTCGACACAGTGACTGACCAAAGCCCTTAGCTACCAGTGGCTTGTGGTTGGCGGACATCAGCACCAAGCCCGACCCCCCTCCTTCGGCTGATATGCCACTCCCAGCCACCTCCCAACAGGAAGAGCTAAAGACTCAAATCTGAAGCGCGAAGATCCAAATCGGCTAACTGCCAAAGAAAAGTGGGCCTAAAGAAAATAGGAACTCCGAAACCTGGAGTCTGGACTAACGAAACTCATTGGACAGAAACTCATGTGCAAGGAACGGCGAAGATAGGGGCTGCTGAGTTTCCCCGGACTTGCCCGGTGCATTGGACACAGATAGATCGAGAGAGGGAGCTGGTTGATTGCCCCTGAAGGACGAAAAGAAGAGAGAGAGCGAGAGAGAGTGCGCCTACGGCCGCGGAGTAGGTAGGGAGACCTGACCTGCTCCTGGCTGCGTGCAAGCAAGAGAGAGAGAGAGAGAGTGCAAGCAAGAGAGAGAGAGAGAATTCAAATGTCAATCCAAAGGATGACTAAACGACCGAAATCACATAGTCTAATACTAAACTTTGCCTTTTCGGTCGATGTAGTCATCTTACTTCACTCCCCTTTAACAGCCCGTAAAAGGCGGGCGAGCCATAGTGCCCGGGGGGCTACCTTCCCCTTAAGCCTGGGAGAAGAAGAGAGAGAGAGAGAGAGAGAGACGCCATTTTGGCTCACGCAGCGAGTGCTCAAGGTCGTGCCGCTTTCATCCGCCCCAGCTAAGGAAGGCTTCCTTCCTCTTTCTCTCCTTCTTTCTTTCTTCTGTCTGAGAGCGGGCGATCTCAACCCGGGGGCTTGTCTTCTCAGCCGCCTGCTCCGCCCTGCCATCAGCGGGGGCTACCACACCGGCACCTTCGCTCGCCTCGAGAAGGGGGTCCGGGACAACAACATAGGTGCGGTCGGTCCTTCAGGTGATCGGCGGCCTACAGCCCCCTGGAAGCCCTCGGACTGTTGGTGATGGAGTACAATATCGGCGACCCTACAGGGGAACTACCTCGACATAGCGACCCGGGACACCAACTACCTCGAACGGGGACTACCTCAAATACCGGATCGTGATAGTGGCAAGGCCGGCGACCTAGTTCACCTACGGAGGGGGCAATGACTGGGCCCATGGCCACAGAGGGGTCGAGCCCGCAGAAGAAGAGAGGACCGCCGGAAGAAGAGACCCTGTCAGATGCTGTTTGTGAAAGACCCGGGGAGCAAACCAGACGACTGTATGACGTTGTTGCATTTTCGTTCGGAGAAGCAGTACGCTGTTGCTTGCAATAAAGATGCTCTCGGGGGAACCTCAGACGCTGGCACCCACCATCTAGAACTAGCAGACTAATGGGCCGAAGGGGCGCGGCGATGAGGCCCGGGTTGTTTCTCGTGTTTAGAGTATAGGGGGGGGCCAGCTTGGGAACTGGGGGCAAACCTGGTAGTTCTGTACCATAGTCTGGACTAACCCCAAAGCCGACTACTTGACAACAAGAAGGGTGGTCGGGCGTGCCTAGAGCCTGAGGGTCGTCGCGACGACCCCTATGCCCGGCAGAAAGAAAAAAAAGAGAGAGAGAGAGAGAGACAGAGAGAGAGAGAGAGCGAGAGACACAACTCCCCGCGAGGGCGGAACAACGGCAAAGCCAAAAGTTGCAAGAAGTCCAGGAAGGATCCCGGTGTCACCATGGGATGAGCAAAGCAGGTTGGCGGCCAGGCTGAGAGAGCTGGGGGTCACCTGCAGAGCATGCTTGGAAGGCTTTTTTTCCACAAAGGGCATAGTTTGCTATAAATCACGACTTGCAGCAAGGACAGTGACAGCCACTACCAGCACCTGTATGGGAGGCGGAAAATACCCCCTCGCAGACTACACCCGCTTTGAGACGGAGGGGGGGGTTTCGCTTTAGTTTATGAACCCGCCGGGCTACTGGATCAACAGGTCCGTCACGCAGAAGGATGTGGAGAGGGGGAGAGCCCGGGAAGCTGTTGACCAACTTGACTAAACTTTGTGTATATCTGTGGGGGACGGCAACTTTGACGAGCGAGCAATCGTGTCAATTGGGCTTTTCGGTTTGTAAGCTCTGCTCTCCTACTGCACTACTATCCTCATGCCGGGGGATTGTGCACTGTGCTCCACTTTTCGCAACCCTGTTGCTTCATATTGTGACACCCACGAAATTCGCTGCACTGCCGTCGTAATGCGACGACGTCTTATCCGCCCATTTGCCATCTTTAGCCGCTGCTACTTAGCGGAGTATCATACTGTTGCTGTGGGGGAGCAATTAAACCGGCGTCTTTTCTTCTCCTCGCCTTTACTTCTCCAGTTGTATTCCGATTCATGGAGGGGCGCGGAGATGAGGCCAGGGTTGTGTTTTGTTTAGCGTTTGGCGTCGGGGGCGCGCTGCTAAAAACACGGAGTCCGCCAAGCTGTTTTGGCCGCTTCATGAGGACCCCATTGCCAGCCACTCATAATACAATGGGTGGTCTGAGGTCACTGGCGGACCCCTAATCCCAGCAGAAAAAGCGTGAGACAGAGAGAGAGAGAGAGAGTGATAGGTCAATTTTAAACACCGACATGACATCACTTTCCCAAGCATTGAGAGTTCTTCCTAGCAAATCTTCCGGCCACCACATCTCAAGACTTACTCGCAAATCCTGAGCTTTAATCATCAGTGTCAACGTTGGCAAACCCTTAGTCCCCAAGTCAACACACGGCACACAACACCTGTTGAGTGTCGAGCCTGACGAGGTCGTGGCAACTAGCTTGGAGAAGTGGACTGCTGGCAGCTCTCCCCCAAGTTGCAGAATTTGGTCACATGTTCAATCGCACGGCACTGGGTGCATCTAGGTTCACTGAATCAACAATTTCAGGACAGCTCTTGATTCTTGTGGTTTTTGTGTCCAATGGAATTGCAGAGCTTGGCCAATCCCGACAGGAAGAAAAGTGGCCCGAAACTGGGTGCGGAGTCCTAGCCTCCTACAGCATGCAGAGCACAGCGAATGTACGGTTCTGAACAGTGGATGGAGCCTCTCCACCAGGAATCCAAGTCTATGCCGCTGCGGTGTTTGCTTTAAATTTCGTTTCTCCGTGAACATGCAAAATCTTTGCACTCTATCATCTAACCTGCCATTGATTCTGTTGTGTATCTCAGCTTTAAGCACAGCCTGCTGCAGAGCTGCAGAATCTCTGCAGTGTCATTTGGTTGCAGCCTGTTGCGTGTAGAAACGACAAAGTGGATAAGTGGTGATGTGCTTGAAGCTTGCCATCATCGGATGCATTGCGATTCGGGTGGTTGCATATCGTCGGATGGATTTTCGACCCAAAAATCTGCAGACACATGCTGTGCAATACATCCATTTACGTGTCTTTCGATTTGATGACTTGAAGGCCCCCGCAGTCGTGATTCATCACTTGAGAGTTCGACACGGCCACTATTTACACGTACTGTAGGTGAATGCTGGTAGTTCGACCAAGAACCACAAAAGTGTCGTGCAACCGTCGTCGCCAAATATTCGCCAGTACAAAGGAATGACCGCCTCGCTCACTCTTGACACAGTGTCGAAGGCCATCAACCACGGCAGATGGGCAGGAATATGTATGTTGGATCTTGAGAGCTTGAAATTTACAAAAAGCTTCCTAGGATGGGCAGAGCGCTACTGCCCACTCCGCTTCCTTTCCTTACCTCGCCTCCTTTCCTTAGTTTCATAGTTGCAACTCCTGGCCATCTTCTTGCGAAGGGCAATGTGCACAAAGTAAGGGAAGGCTCGGCGTCTCCTTCTGGAAGAAACACCGAGATTGCAATGTGCATTTAGCGAGAAACTCTGGCGGTGTCACCTAGGCAGTGTCACGCTTACGACAGGCTGCGCCCGTCTTTCTGAGAAGTTGCAAAGAAGTTGTCCCCTTCCCTTTCAGTCGGCTCAGGCTGTTTGCAAAGGTCCGGAGCCCGAAGGGACTGCACGTCGCAGTCTGTAGTCTTTTGTGCTGCAGGTTGCGCTTCCACTGTTGGCCAGCAAGAAAATTCCGTGGGGAGCACCCCCGCTGCAAGCAGTGCCAGACTTCCAACTTCCATCGGTACGGCGGGCCCGCTTAGCTTCGTAGTTCGATCCGAAGCTCAGGTTCGCGGACAAGGCGAGCGCTGCAATGTGTGTGCGCGAGAAAGCCCGCCTTCTGCAGAATTTTCCGCGCAAGGGCGGCTGTTGCCTGCAGTACTGGATGCGGCCCAGGCTTCCGACCCTCAGCAGCTTCATGAGCCAAAAGTTTTTTTGAATTTTGACACCAATATCGAATAAAGCGCTCCATGCTGCAGCCCCAATCAGCACATTACTTTACACTGCCTGTACGGTTTCCCGTGCCTGTTGCGGCTTCTGCAGAGATCGCTGCGCCTGTTTCGTTTACGGACATGCTTCGAAGCTCACAGCTGATGTTGAAGTCAGGTGAGGTTGCGAGTAAGGAGAGATAGCTACAAATCTGTAAAGGGCGCACTGCAGAAAACATTTATTGTAGTCTATGCAGGCCGCGACGCCGTATGTCTTGAAATACCCCCATCTGAATTGGACGAAATCAGGAAAGACAGACCCTCAATGTTGCGATGGGCTTAAAATATGTTTACAGACTAGTGACTAGTAGAAGCCAGAAAGTTGGAACATCGTTATCCATATGCCCTTAAGCAACGTATAGGGGATCCCGGCACTATTCATCCTAAATCCATGTTCCAACTTTCTCGGGTTCACTGTACGAATTCCAGCTTCAACACTTCAACAAGAAGGCGGGACGAGTGAGACTGTAGAACAAGAGATCGTGGTCAAACTGGCAAAAGCAACGCTCCGGAACACAAGGAAGCCAAAGAGTCTACCAACGAAGGCCAGGATGCGGTTTGTGGCTCGACTCGTGTGGCGAATCTTGTAAATCACAGAGTCTGTGGTGGGCGCTCGTCGGAGGAGCTGATGCGCTTGCGGTGCTCTGTGCCCACGGAGCTCCCGGAGCTCGCAGGCGACTCCTCGCCTGGACTCTCAGCGCCCATGCCCGAGAGATGCCGCGCAAACGCTTTCCATTTGTGCTTCTTTTCACCTGCATGCACGAAAAAAGTAGCAGCAGTAGCAGCACAAGCACAATGTCTTTAGTTTCATGGAAAGACTTCGCGAGGAGTCCATCAGCTTGTATAGCTTGGCGCCCGGAGCCAAGAAGCTTGCATCCGGCCCTGCGCGAATGCCAGTCTTCGACACTTGGAAGTAGCACCTTCATGCACAAAGCCACAAGCACGCGTGTTTCTGAGCCGAGTCGAGTTCTGACATCCCTTGCCACCGTGAATGTTCGGGCTCAAGGCAGCCGTCTAATTCGAGTCCCATTTAGTCAGGGGCACCATGCCGCACGAGCAAGATGAGGAAGGACTGCTGCCCGTTCAGGACAACCTTGAGAGACATTCCGCCACCTGCAAGCGGTTTTCTTGCATCAGCTTGGTCATCTTGTTAGCAGCTGTGGTCCACTTCCGGGGCTTGCAGACACCAAGCACTGCCCATGTTGCAGATCTTTCAAAGGTGCTCAAGGCGTGGGCACCTAGCTCCCAGGACGAGGTTCTACCCAAGAAGAAGTGGGCCAAGGTTTTCCATGTTCAACATCCGAACTCTTCACTCGGGTCCAAGCGCTACTACCAGTACTCCCACCACCCGGACTTTGTCAGGGAAAGTGCGGCTATGGAGGAGCTCTTGAAATGGCAGATCTCACATGATTGTCCCAAGCAGTCTGTGGGCATGGACATGGTCACAAGCCATGACCTCCCTGTTGTTGAGAATGTGGCATCGGCCAGCATCTGTCAGAAGATATGCACCGAAACAACTGAGTGCGTGGCATTTGCCTGGGGTTCCCGGCGGAACCGTACCGGAGTGACCGATCGATGCTTCAGGAGGGCATTCAGCAAGCCTTTCGAAGAAGTGCAGCCATCCAAGAACCCCGACGTAGTCGGAGGCCTGCCTTGCTTTCGCCAAACGGTGAAAGACAGGATGTGGTGGCCAACGGAAGAGATGGACTATTTCGACATGCCTCAGACACCTCCAAAGGCACATTCCCTGCACACCTCAACAACAAGAACTTTTTGCTTTGCAGTCTTTCTGCCGTACTCGTACGAACAGGAGCTACTTGTCATGCAGTACCGTTTCGGTGCCAACATTTTCGCATGCGACCAGAACGTTATCTACAGCTCTGCTCGCCTTGAGCTGGCGCCCGGTCTTGTTTCGCGTCAGGTCTCCAGCACCTTGTTGTCTGAGTTGGGAGGCCCCTACATCACGGTACTGAATTTGGGCGCCTTTATGGCAGTGTGGCGACAGGTCCTGCTGGACGGTGACTACCTAGAGTGTGATTGGACCATCAAGGCAGATCCTGATACGGTCTTCATTCCTCAGCGCTTGGTACCGATCTTGTCCTTGCAGAGCCTGAGCATGGGGGAGAATGGAAAGTACCTGAACAACTGCCAGGACGGACTTCATGGCCCTCTGGAAGTCTTCTCGCAGGGTGCGCTTCGAAGCCTTGGGCGCCATGCCCTTCGATGCGCCAGGGAGTTGGATGGCGGTGAGGAGTGCTTGGAGCATTGCGAGAAATTCTGGGCTTTCGACTACAAGGAAAAATGCAATGGACATTGCACAAAGTGGTGGGGTGAGGATATTTGGATGGATCAGTGCTTGTCACGATTTGCTGATGTGACACGGGTTTTTGTGCCGAAGCTCCTGATTGAGGACCACTGCCACCCCAAGCCAGGCTGGAGAAACTGCCTTGACCCGGACACGGTGGCTTTTCATCCGTTTAAGAGTTTGCATGAATATGAGACTTGTCTGGGGGCTGCTCTCAACAGGCAGGTTCTGCTCTAGAGGAGCGCACAGAATGCCCGCTTTGTAGATCAGTAGCGTTGCTAAGCAACCGCGAGGTCGACCTTAGGCATCCGGCACTGCACATTTGAAAGATAAATGCAGGATACTAGATTTGCGCCGATTCGTGTGGCTGTTTCCAAGTCAGACTTTCCGTGCCATGCTTCTTGTTGGAAAACTTTTGAGGTTGCGTGTTCATCTCTTTTTGACCACGCGGCTGGGAGCGGTGTCTTGGCAGCCCAGATGACTCGAAGGGAAACATAGGGTGAAGGGGGGCTTTCCAGGCGCGTGCACTGGCGTGGGCACAGTCAGATGCTGAGAGTTCTCCAGGATCAAGCTCTGACTTTGCGGAAAGCCAACGCTGAGTGCTTCCCCTTCTGGAGCCAATATTTTTTTGCAGCCAGGTTCTTGATGAGGGGCTCCGATCTTGTTGGTGGACTGCTTGGTTTATGTCCAGGACTTCTCGGATGCATGCAAAAGCTGAGTGGAAGGATCTCGAAAGTGTGCCCTGCGTGCCCAAAGCCATGCGCCCAGAGCCTTCTGCAAGGAAGCCTGACACAGACACACACGCACAGACATACACGGACACGCCGACAGACACACAGACACACAGACACAGAGACACAGACACACAGACACACAGGCACACAGGCACACAGGCACACAGACACAGACACACGGATACACAGATACGCAGATACACAGACACACAGACACACAGACACACAGACACACAGACACACAGACACGCAGACATGAAGACACGCAGACACGCAGACATGCAGACACGCAGACACGCAGACACGCAGACACGCAGACACGCAGACACGCAGACACGCAGACACGCAGACACAGACAGACAGACACAGACACACAGGCACGCAGACACAGACACGCAGACACAGACACAGAGACACATAGACACACAGACACACGGATACACAGATACGCAGATACACAGACACACAGACACACAGACACACAGACACACAGACACACAGACACACAGACACACAGACACACAGACACACAGACACACAGACACACAAACACACAGACACACACACACACACA
>BGNK01001224.1:28952-99212 GCA_003297005.1 Symbiodinium sp. clade A Y106 | reverse complement strand
CAGAGACACAGAGACACAGAGACACAGAGACACAGAGACACAGACACACAGACACACAGACACACAGACACACAGACACACAGACACACAGACACACAGACACACAGACACACAGACACGGACACACAGACAAGCTGATGGATTCGGCAAAGAGAAAAGAGGTCAGGAGAAAAGAAGACTGGCATGATGTAATGCTTGTTGTTTTCACAAATCGACAGTTAAACTGTTGTTGCATCTAACCTGGACCCCACAAGTGGCCTCTGAATCTAATCTTGGCACCTCAGGGGCTGCCTGGCAGGTACGTGGAATCAGCGTCCGAATTCCATATCACCATGCTGAAGGAGCGTCTTCGTTGAGTGGTGATTCCAACAGCATGCGCCACCTCCCCTGCAACTGTTTCAATGTTCAAGGAAAGCGTAAAAAGTAGGAGTGACCCTATGTTCCCATGTGTTAAGCAGGTTCAAACACGCATACACACACATACACACACACACATACACACATACACACACATACACACACACATACACGCACATACACACACATACACACACATACACACACGTACACACACATACACACACACATACACACACACATACACACACATACACACACATACACACACATACAGACACACAGACACACAGACACACAGACACACAGACACACAGACACACAGACACACAGACATGCAGACACGCAGACACACAGACACACAGACACACAGACACACAGACACACAGACACACAGACACACAGACACACAGACACACAGACACACACACACACAGAGAGACACTGAAAAGGTGTAAGTTGCACTCAGGGATGGATATTCTACTCAAAGCATGCTTGCTGGCTGTGTGTATAGACATGTAAATTGAGCCAACGAGCACCTGACATGTGTGGCTGCTGTAATGAAGAACGCTGTCTGATCTTGGCACAGGGGCCTTCTGATCTTGCTGGAACAGGAGCCCCAGCTTTTGCAGGCACGCCAGACTGCTCAGGTCTGGTATCTATGCATAGCTTCGTTGGCATGCGTTTGCGTAATGGCCGCATGCCCCCTGCAAAACGGAAGCCTGTAACATGTCAGGCAATGTCAGGATTACAAAACCATGAACTGCGAACATGAAAATGATGTAACAAGTGCAGGCTGTCAAAAGAGTTGTGAACCCTTTATCTCCTGAACGAGAGAATTGCACACACACACACACACCACGCTGCCCCTTGACGGGGGCGCGTGCTTGTCCTGGGAATGATGTTGAGAGCAGAACATTTGATTGTATGCAGCTACGTAGGGTTTTAACAGTGTATGCTTCAGGAGCCTGCTTTTCGACTGTCCCGAAACTAAAGCTCAGGACTATGGTGGCCGACAGCCTTGGCAAGATGCATCAGGTTTATGCCGTTCTTTGGTGAGAGCTGAGAAACGTCTGATGGGTCGTCGTCGTTGTTGCTGCTGCGGTGGCTGTTATAGCCTGGTCGCGTTCTTGAATTCGGTTGAGCCGCCGGCGGGTGGCTATGAACCAGGAACGCCACCAAGTGTTGGCGTCGGTCTCCCTCTGCCATTTCTACTCGCCTCCCGTTGGGAAGCGAGATCTGGAGGGTGCTGGCATGTTGAGCAATGCGAAGAGAGTAATGTTGAGATGGCTGCGGGCACTAAAGCCGTTCGTGCAAGCACTTGCCGTGCAAGGTGCAAGTGACTGCTAGTGTGCAAGACAGTGTTTTGCTCATGGAAACAATGGTAGCGTGACATCGTGAGATTGCTTCAGATTACATGCTGTCACGCTGGTATTCTTCGGCATGTCATCCGGCGTGGATGGCTTCGTCGTCTCGCATAGCTTGGATTTCTTCATCGACGGTTGGGCGAGTCGTCCTGGCATTGCCACCATAGCTAGGCTGTGCATCCTCAAGAGCCTGTTCTTGGTGGAGGAGCTGCTGAATGGTGGCCTTGGTGACTTGAATAAAGTCTGCAAGCATCTTGTTGGGCTCCTGAAGTGTAATATCTTTAGGGTCAACTGATGATCCCGAGTGGCTTGATTCACCATCGTCTTCCGAACTTGGTTGTGTGATGGCTGCATAGAGAGCAGCAGCAACTGCAGCACGTTGTTTTTCGGTCATGTTCGAGAAAGGCTCGGTGAATCCGATTCCCCTGGACTCTGTGCCTGGTGCGAGCCCTGGATTCCCGCCTTTAGCGATGCCGGCAGCTCAATAGCTTCAAAATCCGGGCCACAATGCGTGTTATGCCAACGCCTTAGTCGCATCACTCCTTTGGCTTGAAGGTTGCGCTGAACACTCATTCTTCTCAGGAACTGCTGCTACTGTTTTCAGGTCACCGGTGCAGGCTGGCAAACCGACGTTGTTGTGGTCCTTATTGCCCTGGCAGCAACTGACAAGGGGATTGATGGAGCCTCGCCGGCAACATGGCATCGTGGAGTTGCTTCCTCGGCTCAATCCCACTTTGACCGCTGGTAGTTGGTGCACTGCTGGGACTGTCAACCGCCGACTGGAGGCCGTGGGCGGTGGTGTCACATTCCCGGTGTTTGGTGTAAGGCCAGAACTCGCTGAACCGGGCCCAATCCCGCTACAAGATTGTATCACGCATTAGCATGAACAGGCGGAGCCGAGTGCATTGCGCCAAGTGCCTGAGTCCTGTGCAGTGCAAGTGGGCAGGTTCGTTGTTTCGCCATCCGAAGAAGCTGTCAAGCTGACCATTAGATTGCAGCTTGATGGACTTGTGAACATCGCAGTCTTTCGTGACAACTTGTGCGATGTCTTTTTTGCAAACTACGTGGTCCGTGCTGTTCTGGTACATCATGGCGAAACGCCGACCAGTGGGCATTACAAGGCGGTTTTGCTTACAGCAACGGGTGCACTGAAAGATGCTTTTTATACGGACGATGCCACTGCTGCTCGCAAAGTGAAGTCATCAGAACATCAGTCCATCGAACACAATGCATATGTTTTCTTGCTTCAGCGCACCAACTGAACTTTTGCGATGAAGTGGACGGTGGAGCATTGAAGCGTGACTGCCGCCAGCCACGACGATCACTGTGACATACACGTTGTGGTCGCCATTAGTTTCTATAGTCTGCAGTTCGTGCTTTCTGTAGCTCGCAGTTCGTAGTTGTAGCTTAGTTGCCGGACTTGCTAGGCTGTTCGCAGCGGACCTTCCCGGGAGGCCAATACGGTCTGCAGCCTTGTAGCTGCCGCGACATTGGAATATTCCGATGTTGTTGCCCTCGCCAGACTGCTTTCGAGCTGTTTCGAATCAAAGTCAAAAAGTTCGAGACAGGAGCTGTAAGCACGGTCAGGTTCAGCCAAAAGGAACGCTACAAATGCTTGATAACTGCAGGTAGCTGATACATGTAAGTGCATGCTGAGCAGTTGATGCTAGCATCAAAATGCATGTGACACCGTTTCAAAGGCAGCGTCTGATCCGCTGCGGGTTGTAGCCTGTTTTTGTGTACACCTCAGTAAGCTGCTCCATGGCTCTGACGTGTAGGATGTTAAATACGTCCACCTCCGTGAAAGTTGCTGTTATGGCATCGTGGTAAGTAAGTCTGGGACGGTACCACATTAATCGATTGGGGAAATGGTCTTCACAGTGGATGATGCCTGGTGGTGTGCTGTGGGCGGTGTTTTTGACAATGTGGAGGTTGGGGACTGTTGCTGGTGTTGAGAGTGGAGGTGGAGTTGGTTGTCGATGAGCTGCCGCGTTGCCGTGTCTTGTTCGCTGGGTATGGGGAGGTGGTGTTGATTTTGCCATCTGAGTATGGCCTGAGGAAGGCTTTGGCGTAGTTGTTGTACTGACGGAAAAAATGTACTTCTTCCCGACAATTTGAGAAAGTGCTGCTGGGGGCCGAGTATGTGAAGGGGGATGACGATGTGGTCGTGGTGTATGTGTTGCGAGTACTTGCACTTGAGTTCGTGGCATGTGCACGGTGGTGGAGACTCAGGTTGCCACGCGTTGTGTGCTTTTCGCCAATTGTGGAAGAGACCACTGTGGTGGTGGGTGGATAGAACGGTAGTGCGTGTTGCTTGTTGGAGGCAATGCGGTGCCTGAAGTATTTTCGAGTGTCTGAAAGCTGGGTGGGATGTAAAAGGTACGGGAGGATGGCTGTGCTGCGTACTTTGGGTCGTGGTAGCTTGCGTTTGCGTAGAGCGGTGGTGATTGCTTTGCCGGCTGGAATATGGTGAGGAGGTGGGAGGTTGCTGGAGAGTCGATGTAATGCATAAAGTTGTGCTTCTGGGGTACGGTGGCGTAGCAGTGAGGGTGGCGAGCAGGTAAACAGACCAGCTTCACTGGCAGCCGCATGGTCTCTTAACGGGTTGGCTTGTTTGCCTAGCTCGGGAGATTCTGGAAGCTTCTGGAGCCGCCTGGTCTGTTAACGGGTGGCTTGCCTGCCCAGCACGAGATTCTGAATCTTCTGGTGCGAGATCTGTTAATGGGCTGGCTTGTCTGCCCGGCAATGGAGGTTCTGGAAGCTTCTGGAGAGAAAGGGCAGGTAAACAAACTAGCTTCACTGGCAGCCGCCTAAATTGTTAGCAGGTGGCTTGTCTGCTTAGCACGGAAGGTTCTATAGAAGCTTCTGGAGCGAGAGGCGCGCGAGCAGGTAAACAGACGAGCTTCATTGGCAGCCGCCCAGTCTGTTAACGGGTTGGCTTGTTTTGGCTTGGCTGCCTTCTGGAAGCTTCTGGGGCGAAAGGCGGGCGATCAGGTAAACAAGCCAGCTTCATTGGGAGCCGCCAAGTCTGTTAGCGGGCTGGCTTGTCTGCTTAGCACAGGAGATTCTAGCAGCTTTTGGAGCGAGATAGAAAAGGGGGAGCAGGTAAACAGACTAGCTTCACTGGCAGCCGCCCAGTCTTTTAATGGGTTGGCTTGTCTGCTTAGCAGGTAAACAGACTAGCTTCACTGGCAGGCGCTTAGTCTGTTACCGGGGTGGCTTGTCTGTCTAGCACGTCCTGGAAGCTTCTGGAGCGAGAGTGGGGCGAGCAGGTAAACAGGCTGGCTTCATTGGCTATCTCCCCAGACGTTACATCCTCAGGACGCAATCGACGACGTGATGCTTGGAGCATCGCGCCGGCTAAAAAACAGCAGAAGCGCACTACTTGTCATGTTAACAATATCGTTTTATATCGCGGTAATAAAATCCATGACATGGTTACAAAGTACACACACTGGTGGGGGGTGGAGCGGGGCTGCAAATAGGCTTGGGGATTGGGTTTACGAGGTTTAGGGATTAGGCTTTTTAGGGTTTAGGGCGTGGGTGCCAATAGGTTTTGACCGAAACGTTTTTTGATCGAAGCGTCTTAACCGACGCGCGCGCGCGCACACGAGCACACGAGCACACGAGCACACGCCCACACAAGCACACGAGCACAAAAGCACACGAACACACGAGCACACGCGAGCAAGAGCACGCGAGCACACGAGCACACGCGCACGTGCGTGAGCACGAGCTCACGCACGCACGAGCACACGAGCACGCGCGCACGCAAGCACACGAGCACACGAGCACACGAGAGCAGGAGCACACCAGCACACGAGCACACGCGCTTTCGAGCCCACAAGCCCGCGATCCTGCGAGCCAACGAGCCCGGGAGCCATGCTTATGCCCCACACACACAAACACACTCACAAACACACTCACACACACACAAACACAAAGGCAAACGCAAACACGAACACAAGCAAACCACAACCACAACCACAACCACAGCCACAACCATAACCACAAACACAAATACAAACACAAACACCAACACAAGAACAAGCACAAGCACAAGCACAAACACAAAGACAAACACAAACACACACACACACACACACATAGCTTGAACCTCTTGGTCCAAATGTCGGTCGGAACTGTGAACATCTCATTTCGGTCTATGTCCAGATTTACTGATGTGCTGCTTTTGACTGTCTAGATTTAGTTGAGTTCCCAAGCTGCCACTCAGTGACCCATGAGCAACTCTTCGCAATTGCAGGATCAAGCGTCCTTGATCCCTTCCCACCTTTGGCAATAGCTTCGTTGCGTGTAGTATGCCAAAGGTGCTGCACGACCCTGGGTCACACAATCAGATTACTTAGCCCTTTGTTACAAGGATGACACACACACACATACACGCATTCGCACAAGCACAAGCACAAACACAAGCACACGCACAAGCACGAACACGAATGCGGAAAGGGAGAACGAACACGAACACAAACACAAACACACACACACACAAACAAACACATACAAACACACACACAAACACGCAAACAAACGAGCAAACAACACACACGCAAACACGCGCAAACACACGCAAACACACGCAAACACACGCAAACACACACACACAAACACACACACACAAACACACACACACACAAACTCACACAAACACACACAGACAAACAAACACACACACACACACAGACACACCCACACCCACACCCACACCCACAACGAACAACGAACAACGAACAACGAACAACGAACAACGAACAACGAACAACGAACAACGAACAACGAACAACGAACAACGAACAACGAACAACGAACAACAGCGACCCCACTTCCATGAAGTCCANAACAACGAACAACGAACAACGAACAACGAACAACGAACAACGAACAACGAACAACGAACAACGAACAACGAACAACGAACAACGAACAACGAACAACGAACAACGAACACGAACACGAACACGAACGCGAAAACAAACAAACAAACAAACAAACAAACAAAACAAAACACAACACAACAAAACAAAACAAAACAAAACAAAACAAAACAAACAAACAAACAAACAAACAAACAAATACACACACACACAGACAAACTCAGACAAACGCAGACAAACACAGACAAACACAGAAACACAGAAACACAGAAACACAGAAACACACAAACACACAAATACAGAAACACACAAACACACAAACACACAAACACACAAACACACACACACACACAAACACACAAACACAAACACACAAACATACAAACACACAAACACACAAACACACAAACACACAAACACACAAACACACAAACACACAAACACACAAACACACAAACACACAAACACACAAATACACAAATACACAAATACTCAAATACACAAATACACACACACACACAAACACACACACACACAAACACACACACACACAGACAAACACACAAACCCACAAACCCACAAACCCACAAACACACATACACATACACAAAACACACACACACACAAACAACGCGCACTTGCACGCTCACGCGCATGCGTGTGCGCATGCACACAGGTGCACAGGCGCTGGCGCAATGGCTGGGCTGCACGTGCACTTGCGCCCAGCCATTCAAACACAAGAAAAAACACGCTCGACGCTGGCGTTTGTTCTTGCTGAAATTCGATGCCCGGCAAAGGGCTCTCCAAAGACAGACTTTTTCCATTTTTCAGCATCAGGTCAGGTGTGCTGTTGCATTGCAGCCCGTAGCCCAGCTATGCCCAGCTGCCATACAGTGACAAGGCTTCCTGGACTGCAGCAGAGGTGATGTTATCATCTTGTCACCCCAACTTGTTGAGCCCTTGGGTCACAGTCTCAGTGGGAGTCCGCCGAGTCGACTTTTCTGTGCAGCCGATTTCTCTCGCAGCCGAGGTGCAAAATCTGTTTTCTTCGGAAGTGTGCCGAGCAGATGAGCTGCTTCTCGTGAGGAGGCCTCAACTTAGAACGTCTGTTGTCGTGTGGGCACATGCCGCTGTTTGATCGCGAATTTAGCCGTGAATCTCTCATGCAGGATTGTTGCATCACACCCCTCTGTCGCGGACGAGCTGGCGGTAAGCGCCCAAGCTTCAGATGCAGCCTTGTACCCGATACCCGCCACTAATTACACAACCCACAAAGACGACAGGAAAAGCTGACGGCGGATGTTCAGGCCGCGTCCGACACCCGAAATACTACACATGCCTGTGGGGCGTGTTCTTTTTTTTCGATTTTGATGTCCTTGCAATGATGAAGTGCATGGTGCGCCAAGGCCAAGCCCTGCAAAACTCCGTTGCAGAAGACCCAGACGCCTCTCTCTTGGCATGGGCGCTTCCGGGCTTCCTTTTGCTCTTGGTATAAGGCTTATGCAACATCGCCAGGCCGCCTTGCCAAACTCTCTCCCGTTTGCTTGTCATGTCCGCCGTGAGGCTGATGCCAAAGGAGAAACTCAAGGCACGGTGCCGTGGTGCTTCATGGATGTTCTGCTTGTGTAAGTCCGTTTGAGGTCATGTGTGAGATGCTCCGATCTATCCTGCGATCGGTGAGCTGCCCGGTAAGATGCTGCGACACCAATGAAATTGTCTCTCTGTGTGTGTGTGTGTGGGTGTGTCTGTGTGTGCTGCGCCGTCCATGCTGAACGCAAGGACAGCTTTGATGCAGCTACCCGAGCAGAGGCATCCAGTCCACTTACAAGCTTATGTAGTGTCGGCACATATCGCTGAAGTAGGCATTGTTGAGAGTTGCGGGTCTGTGACAGTGATGGCGTGTTCCCCGAGTCGGATGACCGAACAGCTGACGGAGGCAGCAACATGTGAAATCAATCAGTGTCTTCAAGATGCTCTGGAGGCTTGGGCTGCACATGCCAGGTGCTGCGAGCGGCTAGGTGACCAGCCGGGCTTGACAGATTTGCCAATCCTGTATCCACAGATTGCTGGCAGGTGATGTCTCCAATTTCCGTGTTGGCATGCGGTATGCCATCAAATACTTCGTTCCACACTTGGTTGTGAGTTGCAACAAGTCGTTGCCGGGTCTCGTGTTTTGCTCAGGACAAGTCGGACGTCACGGGCACCCGAGTCGCTTTAGTGCCCTCCATAAACTCCGTTTATGCTGTGTAGCTTCTGTGTGGCATGTCGCTTTGCTGTCGGAGTTGAAGACTGCGATACATGCTTGTGGCCCGGAAGCCTTTGTGCACACACCATCACTTCAGAGTCGTTGCGAGATCCAGATCGTCTGACATGTAAGACAGTCTCTTAGTTTTCAATAACCGTTGTGCCAACGCGTACTCTGGCATCAAACCACGGGGGCCATCTTCCCGGGTTCGGTTGGCGTATCGGTGTATTGGTTTGTCTTTGTATTGCTGTTGGCAAGCATGTAAGAATCTGTGAGAAGGTAAGTTGCAGAGACACTGTCTGGTTAAGCTTTTGAAGGTGTGAGGTGAACTCAGTGGTGCACAGCTGCAGGTGCTATCCAGAGTCGGAGGCAAGTATCGGGCTTTGCACGCAAAAACTTGACATGGAACACGCCGGAAGTGGCAGGTGCTCTCTTCGAGGGGAGTGCCGGTGCCATCGAGGCCGACCCAGGGCCCTAGGAGGAGTTGTGCTGCATCTGCATGCAGAGACTTGAACGTCAGGGTCTTTGCTGTGCGACCTGGCCTTTGAGGGCCTCGAACTCGAGCTGAGATTTTTAGCTTCACGTTGAGACTTGCTGATGCTTGCTGTCTTTGACGGTGTAGCAGTGCCTAGGCAGCTGGGCTTGCTGCGGCAGCGAGCGCTATGACACAGGATGCCCCGGTCCTTGTCCAAGACTGCCAGATACAAGATGCCCATGGATGAAACATGATTTGTCCAGCTCGAAGTCAATGTCAGACGAGTGTCCATCGTTTGTCTTGCAGCTCAGATTCTTGCGTGCATTTCGTGGGGGGTGGAAGGTGCAACCTTGTGACTTCTCCACGCCCGAAAGCACACTTCTCCTTATGTACAAATCACGTTCGAACTATATCTGATAGACACTCTTCATTATCTCCGATGAGCTTTCAGTTCGAAGTGGCTTCCAGATAAAGATTCGGGATTCGTGCATGGACCATCACGGACGACCCTGTGGGAGCTCAGCTGCAACAGCTACTGGAAAAGATATCTCGGTCGATGTTTTCGGGTTCGACAGTCAACCAACAGTGTGCGATGCAGATTCAGGATCCTTGGTTGCATTCGCAGGTGTTCGGACTTTGGTACCGTTTCAAAAAGTTATCTTGTTTTTTCTTGTATTTCTTATTTTCATGTTCGGTCGATGATGGGGCATATTACCATTCTCCTTAGCAATGATTGTGGAGAAATTTGGTGCTTGGATGCGCTCGACTAGAGTACACTCCCTCCTTTCCCGCAGTGGAGTCTCTGTGGCCATGCACACTTGTATCTCCAATCGTGAGCTTGGAGGCTCCAAACTCCGGTGACGACGGCCAGGTTTACTGTCCATGATGTCCCGTATGGCAATCAAGAGCTGCTCGCAATTCGCCCCGGTGCGTCCGATGCTGGACGTCCCCGTCAGCCTTCAGCACCTGCCTCTCACTGTCGGCTGCGCGTTTGGCTTATGCCGGGTTCATTCCATCGACCTTGGCTTCGTAAAGAGCCCAGCGTGGCTTCCCCAAGGCACGAGAATCGGGCCGGCAGCTATGAAGCTTCCTGGAGCCCTCCTCCGGTCCGGAGGATCCAAGGCCCCCTTGGGCCAAGCATTGCACAAGCCTCATCCCCTGGAGCTCTCAGCTCTCTTCTAGGTTCAGTCCTTCTTCCGCTTTCGGCTTATTTGGTCCCACGTGGTCCGAACGACACCGGGAAGGCGATCAAGTGGGAGGACAGGTCGTCACCGGAGTATGTTGATGTCGTCAGGTCGGTAGGCCGTTTCGCAGTTACTCGTAGCAGATTCGGAGCAGCCCCCTGGTGTCCCAGCAGAGGGGAGTTCCAAGTCGCAAAGCCGAGACAGCCGAAGTGTATGCCCGCTCCGGCAGCTACAGTAGGCATTACTCCGCACTCTCGTTTCGGCTACCGTTGCTTTCCTTCAGGTTTCGCTACATCAACTTGGCGCGATGAATGACATTTTCCGCCGCATTTTGGTCATTTACTCCTTCACCGAGGATGTCCCTTCTCTCATCTTTTTATATTTTGGGCTCGCCGTTCTCTATTCGAGAGTCTAAAAAATACCGACGACAGTATCACACCCTCCTCTGCTCACGGTCACCCCATCGCAGAATATCGCAGACACTGACGGCAGTATACTGTTGGCTCGCACAGCGAACGCCCATGAATCATCTATATTGTGTATATCTACTCGAGTATCTTGCCCTCGCTTGGGCTCTGCATCTTATGACAATTGCCAACTTGTGGCTATCAACCGCCAGAGGTGGTTTATAATCAGTGATCCTCTCCCTCGATATATGTGCCCCTCTGAGAAAATCGAGCCCGCAGAGGCAGCCAACTACTTGCGAGCCTACCCAAGATCAAAAAGCTCAGCTGCTAGAGCCTGCTCGACGGCTATGCACAAGCCTTCCGATGCCTGCGGGCACTGAAACCAGCTGCAGCGTCTCAAACTATTTGTTGGGGTTGATTCTAAGACAGATCAAACGCTCAGTCTATCGCAGGGTTCTCTCGCCCACGCAAGAGCAACGCTCTAATTCCTATGGTCCTATTTTTTACAACTTGCTCATGTACAATCGCCCCAGCTGCATCCGCCTTCCCCACACATCCTGTGTGTTTGTGTGCTTTTTTTAGGCCATCTCCGTCGGCACACACACAGCTAGAATCATCTAGAATCCTTTGTTTGCGTCAAGTCTGTGCAGTGCACGATTATGGATCGCCCAGCCACGAGTGGTTGTTGGAGCTCTCACACGTGCTACAAGATAGCCGCATGCCTCCATGTACCAGCATGGTCATCCCGTCCACTGCTATCTTATTCGGCAGTCTACATTCCAGATTTTTCGGAAATGCACACTAGTACAGTACCTTAAACCCCTAGCACATGACAACTCCCAATAACAGAAATTTGTGCTGTTAGGCAGGGACTGGTGTTGGGAATTACTATAGAGGAACACTAGAGTCGCTCTGCCATTGTCGCTGTTGTTGCCAACCCATGGTGGAAGAAGCTTGTTAAGCTGAGCTTATGACCGTTTAGGCACGATTCAGGTCGAAATTGCAGGGTCTCTCTATCCTGCCCCCCACCCCTTTGCAACAGGGCCTTTAACGAAGCATTTGCCGTTATGCGGTTGCATGCGGACTTTGCCACGAAACGGTCAACCACCAGAGCATTTTCCGCGGTGGAAGAAAAAAAAGACGTGTGAGCTTTGCAAAAAGCGGCATGAATTCTGCATCACTTCCATGCGCCTGCCGCTGTTGCTGCCAATGTCCTTCCCAGGCAGCTGTCCGTCAAGTGTCGCGTACAGCCGTATCCGCCTTCGATGAGGATTGCATACGCATTGCAACGATCTGAGCTGATTCAAAGCGCATTCTTTGCGCAGGGTTTCATTGCCCAGTCTGCAGGAGCCTTAGCATTTGGCCGCACCGGGACCGGCTGCACTCTCGTTCTTTGCGCATGTCTGTGCGAAGGATCGGTTGGAGCTGCCTTCCAAAAGACGAAGGTCGGCATCGCACCGGGCCTGCTGTGAGAATCAAACTCACAAGCGGAAGCGCCACTTCGTGTCCAGTGGCACGGTGACCGTGGCAGGCTGTTGCAATGCCTGGTTAATTTGCCCGACAAGTTCGTCAAGGATAGTGGCAGTTGTTCGGTTCTACATCTTAGGTGCGACCAGAAGCAGTGTGAAATTGAATGGGAGGCAGAAGGGGAGGAAGATATTTCAGACTTGTGTCTGGTCCCCATCTGTTTGTGCATGCCATTCGACAGTGGACATGTCGACGAGTCACACTTTAGCTGCGTTTGTCAGGTGAAATGTCTGTGTCCAAGATCAAGTCTTGGCTCGGTGACAGTCGATCCTGAGATAGCAGAGCACAGACCTTTGAACTGCACCTGACCGACACTTCACGTCATTCACAGAAGCCCTGCAATTGAACCTTTTCGGATGTTTTGCGTGCTGTGCTCTTTGCACCAGCTTACACATGCTGGGGAAAGCATGTGCGCAGAATTTGAGCGGCAGGCCTCGGAAAGATTTTTCGAGCGCCGTGTACAGTTGCGAAGGCTTGTTCCCAACTTTATCAGTGGAGTTTGAGCAGGGGCGACAAAGACTCAGATATTGTGTTACACCTTCATGCAGGGCTGAGTTTCCAGGGCATGTGATTAAATATGCGACGCCGCTGAGTACCCAGGCGTTTTCAGATAGTTAGATCTTCGTGGCTGGTACACAAAACAAGAATGATTCAAAAGCAAGAGTTTGCAAATTGTAGTCAGCGTGTGCTGTACATCTGTAGTGCCCAGATCTGTCGAACAGTTGGCTGTTTTCGTCTTGTTCTCGTCGATAGGCTGCTATGCTCGTCGAATCTTTACTGGTGTGGCATACGTCTGGGTTTCTGCCTGGTTAGCAGTGCTCTTGCAGTTCTCCATGAAAGCACGTGCAACTGCTGTGTTGCCTCAAGACCTGTTGCTGGCAAAGAGAAGACCGGCTGTAGTAGACAGCACAATTGGCGCTTCTGAAAGCCTGCACCTGAGACCCGGTCTCGTTTGCAGACTTGTGAAAATTTAACCGGTCCACGGGTTCCGGCGATTCCAGCCTCCCCCCATTCGTGCCCTGACAACTCTTTATGCGATTACAGCTCCGAATGCCTTGAGTTTTGGGCCCTAGGGAGTGAGGTTGCCGAAGGCCAAGAGCTTACCCAGGCCCCAGTGCTGCGTGAAGACAGCTTCCAACGAAAGGTAAATGTATGCCACAGTCACAATACTCTCACGCATGCCATGGCAAGTCCAAATAAGCCGCAGGGTCTTTCGAAGACAGCCTTCCTCGGGAAGCTTACCGCCCTACCCTGTATGCAAGTAACGTTCGCAGATGGGGCATGATTGGGCCTGCAGAGTCCGGGCACCTTGAGCTCTGTTTCCTCCATGGTGAGCCATTGAACCAAGATAAGACCCCCTACCGATCTTGCCACGAAAACCGGCACAGCACCAAGAAAATCTGTCCTAGTTCGTTCTGGTCTCAGTGATACTGTACTAAGATTGCCCCAGTCGTTTGCAAGACAACGGGACCAGTGCCCCAGCTTGGAAGCCTTCTCCTTCACGTGCGCCCAAACTGAAGGCAGAACTGTGTGGAATCTCCCATGCGATGAGAAGTGAGGCAGGCGCTTTCGTGATTCTGATTCCCTGAAGTGTTTGCCACGGCTCCACAAAGGAGCAGCTCCGCATGGAGACAGAGCATCTAAACCAGCAAGGTCTCCCTTTAGTTGTGCAGTCCTTATCGGGGCGGGCGCCAGTCAATACATGCTTCCGGAGTGTCGAGATGTTGTGAGCCGATGTGAATAATTAGTCAGGCTTTGTGTGACAGCATGCGCGAACTCACCGTGCTTCACTCGGTGACATATGACCTGTGCGCTTTCTGTGGCTCAGTAGTCTTGCCACAGGCCCAGCTCAGAGGGATTCTGGAAAAGCTGAGCCACGAGGCAGCCGCTCATGTTGCGACTTACCTTGCGTGTTTCGTGACGAGACGTCGCTTGCAGGAACAGGCGGAAGCGCAGCATGCAGCACTCAATGAAAGCTGTCATCCACTGGTTGTGGCCTCCCTGCAGAGAGCGATTCGGGCGAGGGCTTGGGCGACGGGGCGATTCTCTTCCCTTCCAGCCGTAGGTGACTGTGCTCCCTGAGGCATCGCTTGCACAATTCATGCACCAAGAGGCAGAGCGCCTCGCGCCGGGAGCCCGAAGGCTGAGAGTTGAGTTTACTATTCACTCAGTGTTTGCTCAGGTTGGATGGCTCTTTCGCCAAACTCATGTCGAAGACAAAGCTCACGGAGGCACGGCCTGCCGCGGAGGATGCGGAGAAGAAAGCCGACATTGCAGCAAAAGCGAGGTTTGAGGTCCCGGAAGCTTCCCAACTAATTATCAGCTCACGAAGTTTTAGGCAGTCGAAACCAGGCATAGACTCAGCCCTTTCCGATGTTCACTCCTCTATGCCACGACGTGCACACCGGCACCATGCGACCAGCCAGGACGTGCTCCCACCTGCCTCACTGCTTTTGTCAACTTGGCCTCGAGCCTCAATCGCGTCTAAAGTCAAGCCATCCGCAGCGTCATCTCAAAGTCTTAAACCTGTTTACGCACGTTTGTGATGCATGCTGCTGACACCTCAGGGCTTTAGGCCCGGTTCCGGTGCTCGGGCAGAATGCATGCAGAGCTTTTTGACCCAAAACCCATCCCAGGTTGTATGCGCTTGAAAAGCAATCCGAAGTCTTTCATTAATCTGAAAAGCCACAAGTGGGCTGAATCACCACGGACGGAAGCAATTCCAAGCAGATCCAAGTGTGTCAAATGCGATTCTGAAGTCTGAATCCATGCCGACTTCACAGTAGAGTCGATGGTGACTTGGGGCTCAGAGGGCACGAGCTGGCCCGGAAGGCTCCTGCGCCAGTAGCTCCTACGCCAGCAGTCGGAGCTGCCGGAGCTGCCATTAGCCTGTCGGGCACCGCACTTACCAGTCTTGCATGTCTGACGAGCTGTAAGGGCACAGAAGCCGTTCCTGTCTTTGAGGCGTTTCACCGTCAAGCGCTTGGAAGCATTTTCAAACTGAATCTGTGTGGCTTTGACAGTCCTTGACGTCCTTTTGCCGGCTGTTCGAGGTCGAACTCCACTTCAGCGCCGATGCGGTCCCCCGAAGGTTCGGAGAGTGTTCATAGATGCCGCGCGAACTGTGTTTGTCTGCAGTGGACGTGCAAAATGTTGCATGGGCAGGTGGCAACTGCACGCAAAGCACTGTATCCAGGAGCGGATGAATTGCTGAGCTACGCAGTGATTGCTTTCGATGCAAAATTTCACTCGTCAACTGCAGGGTGAGAACTCGTTCCAGGCCTCAGCCCACAGCGCGCAGCCCGATTCTTTTCACAGTCTTTGGCATTGCCAGGGCGCGGCCTGCAAGCCCCAAAGAGCGTTGCTGCCCTGCTTAGCACGGATTGCATCAAGAGCTGCATCTCTGGAAGAGGGAGTTTTCTTGTCTTGGGAGTTCGGAGTGTCGGCCTGACAAGTCCTAGAAAGCCCTTCAAGTTCGGCCAGGTCAGGTAACCACTGTTGCAGGTTGACATCATTGTTCCTGTGAACAGCATCAGCCAAGCAATGCAGGACAGAGGCACACAAAACCACAAAATATGCAATCATTGATCACCAAAAAACAAATGAAGAGCCCAACAAGAGCAAAGCCTGAAAGAGCAAATAACAAGCAAGAAAGAGCACAACGTTCATTTTGCCGTTGGCTTTTTTTTCCTCTTCCGACGGCTCCGAAGCGCCCGCGCAGAAGAAGTAGCGTTGTCACATGCAAACCTAGGCTTTGTTTACGGCATCAGTTGCTGTTATTGATCTGCGAAAGGCATTCCCCTTTCTTGCACAACTCCATTCATGCACTATGAACAAGCGGAACTGGCAGCGGAACCTTGCAAGGAAACGCATTGTGCGTGCAGCAACCTTTACTAACTCATGGGCACACGGAAGTCTGGAGCGATGCTCCGGCTTTTCACGATGTCGAACCACAATCAGGGCTTTCATTCCTTGGCCTATCACGGCCTCGCCACCTTGGCCGGTCCCCCGCTCATGGTGATACCGTGGAGCTTTAATGTTGGAAGCAAGACCCTCGTTGCTGCCTTTGCCCCTTGCCTTGCGGTCTCAAGCTGGGCAGTGCGTCATCGTTGGCACGTCGGAAGTAACGTCGGCCCAGCGGCACCCAAACCGAAGGACGAGTCCTACCCAAGGGTTGTACAACATTATAGAGTTCCTTCAAACCCTGCTGGCGCCCCCGCTGGCTCTGCTAGTTCCCTTCACCCTTTGTGGATTCTTTATGAGTTCATTGTACTCGTATGTTGAACACCCGTAGCCTCGAAGAAAGCTCCGACCCTTCTAGGCGCAGAGATCTTGTCCATTGCTCTTCTACGAGTTGACGTCGGAGCGACACTCGTCCTGAGACAGTGATCAACAACCGGTCGCATGTGTTATGAGTCTTGGTGCCGGGTACTTAGCTGGCCACGTGCCGTTCGACGGTAAAAAAGGAGCATGTCTAAACCAATGCATACCAATGTTGCTCAAGTTCCGAACCATCATCTATGTCAATCCCCACATGCACTTCTTGGACTGTCCGCCAGACGCGAAGCCCAGCCTCAGCGCAAGAGGGCAGCATCCAGGGAGTCCGGCCTGGAGTGGTCGCCCAAGAGCGAAATCGTACGTTTGAGTTATAGGGATTTGTAGGACGTTGTCAAAGACTTCTGAACCCTAAGTCCGACTGACAACCGAGGCGAGAAAAGCGCCTGGGCTTGGTCGGCATCCCCGGGAAAGCAGAGGCTCTGCGCGGCCGATGCACAGCACTGTGTCACTGTTTCTCTCGGACTGGGAGGCCCTGGGCCTCTCTGGTAGGCTCGCGGTGATCCCATCACATGCAAAGGGCTCAGAAAGCGCACCGTCAGGAGACGCCCACCCTGCGATGAGGCCTAAACAAAGCAAGAACCTTGTACCTCATGTGCTGCCCCGCAGTCCTCTTTTTGCGAGGTTGCTGATGCTTGCAAGCCCTCCCAGGGCAAGCGTGTTGTCCTCGGCTTTGTCCACTGTAGAAGGGCATCAACAGAAGATGAACCGAAGGTGATTTCTGAGGATTGTCAAAGTAGATGGGACCAGAGCAAGGGTCCAGACAGAGCCGGTGCTTGGAATGGTACAGTGGTCAGTAGTCACAGTTCAACAATCTCCAAGGTGCTGCATCCGAGCGCTCCAGCTCCAAGAAGGCTTCCGCCCAACACTGCACCCTCGTTCGACGGATTGCCGCATTTGCGCAGGCAAATCAGCCAAACACAGAGAAAAAACCAGACAAGGCGCATGGCATCTATCTGAACTGCCTTGTACTGCGCAGACTTCCGATTGAAAATGAAGTCCGTCGCTGATCAGTGGCACTGCTGCGATTTCCGTCTTTCTCTTTCGCATCGCCAGCTCGGTGTGAAGTGTGATTGCCAGGAGAACTCCAGAACGTAGCACTAGCAGAGCATACTTTTGAGTTTTTGCACGTTGGGAGTGTTGAGGGGAAGCTTGTTCGAACACAAACACAGTACTCGTCGGGCCGGTGCCAACTTAATGCGTGGAGGCCGGCTTGTCCAAATCAGCGTCTCGCGCAAGGCCATCGACGTTTGTTCGCTTTTGCTTCAGCCGTGGGAGGGATTGGAACAAGTAGTCTTTCACTGGTTGCAGGCCACAGATGATTTCTGCAGTCGAGGCCCTTGCTGCTCTGCAACATCAACGGCACCACGACACGCATGGTCTTGGGAAGAGTGCAAGGTGGCTTCAGCAAAAGGATGCGAAGGCAAACAGCAAGGCCCAAAATGTGGCCCGAGGCTGTGTGTTGAGCTTGTACCCTCGGTGCCGGCAAGAAGGTGAGCTTTCACGTTCTGCCCGCAGAAAGGATGCAAACCAGGCATCGTCCAGCTTTTGAGCTGACGGCCGTGATTTTGTTGAGACCTGCAGGAGAAGCGCGCATCCACTCCCGCGAGGCTGTAAGCAGAGCGTGGATCCAGTACAGAAATGTGGGGAGGTACTCTTGCTGTCAGCAGTGAGCGTGTTTCTCTCATAAATCGGGCCTTTAAATCGCGCCTTGCCGCAGCGAATACCTGGTCGCTTCTTTGCGCAGAGAGAAGAGCCCGGGCTTGGGGTTGCCAAGGCCAAGAGCAAGGCCCTCGAAACAATCTGAAGAGCTTCTTGGTCAGGAGTGCGGGCATGCTGTGCTAACAGCGTGCACTCGAACATGGACGTCATACCAGGGGTGAGGTCATGGATCCAACGGGACCAGGCAAACATGGACGATGTATTCGGGTGCGGGCATGGAGCATAGTTTGCATAACATGGACGTGAGTGCATTAGCGGTGCGGGGATGGATGCTTACCCGGGAAGCACTCCTTCTTGGGGCTGTGTGAGCATGCATGCATTTCCAATGGACCGCATTCGAGCATGGACGTTATTGAGGGTGCGGGCATGGACGCTTTCCGAATGGGGTGCATGATTAGGGGTACGGGCATGGATGCTTCCCGACTCAGTCGAACATGGACATCTTTCGGGGCATTGATGCTTGTACATGGGGCGCATTGGAAAATAGTGTGACTGACTGACAGCCGTGACTAGAGGTGTGGGCATGGATGCTTTCCCAATCAGCCGCATTCGAACATGAACGCTGTCAGGGTGCCGAGGCACAACTGAAAATAGCTGCTATCAGTGGCGTGGGTTCCGTTCAAATCGGACGCATTTGAGCCTGGAAGTTGGGGCGGACATAGCATTGAGACTTTCCCAACGGATCCCAAGGCAGTCGAACATGGACGATGCTCTCATGGAGAGCATTCGAACGTGAATGTTCTTATGGATCTGGGTGAGTCGAATACAAGGACGTGCTGAAAAACGCGTTGCTAATGGCTGCTGTCCCGGGTAGCTAGAGATAAGGGCGGCCGTGTGGATAGTAAAGGGGTTTGAGGGGTGATGCCGAGTCCTCTAAGCCAGTGGTTCAGACGATTCTGACATTCTGTCGAGTCACACGAATGCAAGACGTAAGCAAGAATCGGTAAGATCTTAAGCTAACACCAGAACGCAAAGCCCCCAGTCAGAGCATTGGGCCTCAGCCATGAAAGCAGGCTTAAGCTTTAACCACCGGAACCAACAGCTTGAACACAACAAGTCATCAGTAATCGTACTTCAGAGGACAGTCTAGTCATGACAGCGAACATACCAAACAACGGCAACAACTGAATTTTCCAGTCCTGGAGTTGCGGCTGGGACCCAAACAAAGCCACAGACACTCGAAGCCCCAAAGACAAAATCTAAGGTCCGACATCCGAATTCAATCGAGACCCACAGTCAAAGCTGAACTCGAACCCCGGAAGCCAAGCGACAAATTCTCAATGCGATCGCCGACACCTTCTGCGTCGTTCCCGGAGCTGCCTCCCGAGCCTTTTCTGGACTAGAGCTCCGGTTTTTTTCAACTGGACCACGTCCGGAATGATAAAGTTGCCCTCTGCCACACCCACGATAATCTGGGTGTTGTTTCAACGTCACCATCGAAGTTTCCGCACGAGTGTGACGGGTTCGGATCTCAACGTTTTGAGCGAAAGCCTCGACCGGCAGTTTCTTTTCCGCTTTTTTCTCGAAGTGTTGCCACCGGTAGCCCGTAAGAGATGATCGAAGCAATTGGAGCGGCCGAATGTCAAGCTTGCTCGAAGGCGGGATTCGCAACCTCAGCGCAAGAGAGCTGCATCTGGAGAGTCGGGACCAGAGTGGCGGCCTTAAACAGCGACTCACGGAACCAGAGGTCACTGCCGGGCTACCGAGGCGTTTGAAACGCTTGGGCCTGGTTGGCATCCCACCGGGAAAGGCAGAGGCCCAGCGGCACTGTCATCAGAGCTGGGGGCCTGGGCATTGTCTGTGGGGCTTCTTAGAACCCTGCAAGGCCATGGGCCTTTCGGGCAGGCCAGGATTTTCTGCAAAGCCGCAGGCCGCAAGGCGCACCGCACGCTTGCAGCCTTCCAGGCGGCGGCGGCCCTCGGAAGTCTCTGAGAAAGCCATTGAAAAGATCCTTCAGGCTGTGTCTGTGACGGGAGTGGAAAGTTTTGCGAGCCGATGTTAGCACTGACGTGAGAGCATTTCCCATCTCTGGAATGGTCTTCACGGTTTTTGCGTGACAGTGAGCACTGTTGGGTCGTTCAAAGTACAGTGAACCAGAAGGCCCGGCCAAAATCCTCGTGACAGTCGTCGTTTCGCACCTGAAATCCGTCAAGTGTGGCTTGGATCGGGTGTGCCGGGGCCCGTGCCTTCAGTTGCCGTCGCACGCACTGTATACACATTCCATTCCATTCCATTCCGTTCAATTCCACTCCATTCACTGTTCATTCATTAACTCATTCATTCATCCATTCATTCATTGATTCATTCATTCATTCATTCGTTCACATCCACTCACTCACTCAGTCACTCGTTGATTCGTTGATTGATTCATTCGTTGGTTCGTTCCTTAGTTAATCCTTCATCCAATTACTGAGTTGCTTAATTAGCCGACTACCTAATAGCCAGTTTCCTGGCTGAGAAGCTAACTACCTAGAAGGCGAGCTAGCTAGCTAACAAACCAACAACGCACCAATGCACCAATAATGCACCAATGCAGCAATGCACCATGCAAGCGCACCAACGCGCCAAGGATGCGAAATTCAGCAATACAATCTAGACATTCAGCACCGGCCGAAATCAATCACTTCCCCAAAACAATGACAAACACAAGCAGATCTATCCTTGGCGCGTCGTGTCCAGTCTTGAGCTAATGCCATCCGGCAGCAGAGCATTCGCCAATGCATGTTGTTCCCAAGGGGCATTCTAGAGATGGTGTCATCTTTTTAGTCGGGGATCATTCAAAGAGTTAGCAATGCACAGCAGCATTCGCGAAACGATCAAAGAACATTGAAATGAATGGCTCGGAAGATAATCAGCTTCAGCTCATTCGGGACATGTTGGCTCGACTCGGATCGCAGTCCGGGCACTCCAAAACGGGAGGCGCATTCATGTGCGCTGCGCAGGCAATCAGTCACAATCAGCTCGTTCAAATTGAATCCGAGAACTCAGTCTTTGCAGTCCACACCAAGCTTCCTTCAACTTTTCAGTTAGACGTCAAGTCAACCAAAACAATGCAGCATCACTCAAGGCACGCCTAAATTCACATTGCCAAGCTCACGGAGCAATCCCACTTCGTTCCTTTGGCCATGCGAAAGACAATCTCGGCGCTGGGGCTGAGAGCAGTCTCAGCCTGGGCAATCGCAGTCGCGGAAGCCGCGGAAGCGGAGAGATCATTCGAGCTCGTTGCCGGGGTCGGACCATTCCAGGCATTCTTTCAACAACTGGCCTATATTTGAGAACTAATCAATCAGCTATCTACGTAGTAGATAGCTAGCTGGTTAGTTAATCAATCAGTCAGTTAGTTAGTCAGTTATCTGGTTCGTTAGTTCGTTACTAGGTTGCTAATTAGTTAGTTCGTTCGTTAATTTGGCAACCAGTTAATTAGGCAATTAAGTAGTTCGTGAATTAATGAACAGTTTAGCAGTTAGTGAACTAATCAGCGAGTCAATTAACTAGTTACCTAATCAGGAATCAACGTTTTAAAGGAAAGACATCACGTTTGCGTTAGACCATGAAGATGACACCCCTACTATTGCACATTTTCGCCAAGTGGGGGGAAGCGTTTACGTATATACACATACATACCTACGTACGTACGTACATGCAGCATAAGCATACATACACACAGTTTTTGCTGCATGTTGCATACATACATGCATACATGCGTACATGCATATCTACACACACGCGATACATCTGTGTATATACATACATCTGTCTCGACATACCGATCTTAAAGTCGCACCTCATCATGACGGATACTTGCGATGATTGTACATGGTTGCAACAGAACATGGTTTTTGACACATAACATGAAAAAGAGCGTTGGATCAGGTCCAAGTGCAGGCACTTAGAGTTTTCCGCCAACTAAAGATGCACGAGCTTTTAGGTCAGAAAGGCTCCAGTAGATGGTTGGTCGAATTCGACACTTCCGGGTTGCATCGGGCACGAGCGCCGCAACTTTGCAAGAACATCGAAGGTCCACTGAAGGAATCTGACCGTGAAATGTGTGACGAGGCCGAAGCCTCCTTACCCAGCCGTGCATTGGTGTTTTCACCGTGTGTTGAGAGCGGCTACGTAGGCTTGAGCATGAGGTTTCGGAAATCTCACAGCACACATGCTGAGCATGCTTCCGCGTCGTTCTTCGGATGCGACCGGAACACCGCGGAGCGCTTTCTCTGGCAGGCTCCTGGCTGCAAGCCCTCGCAATCGTCGAGCCGACGTGCCTATCTCTGTGAAGAGCAACCATTTCTCTCTGGCAAACAGATTGGATGCCCATTGCCGGACATGACGACAGGTGCTCCATCGCAGCGCAATTTCAAAAAGGCTGCCACTGTGAGCCATGCCCTGTGCCCAGCTTGCGCCTTCCAAAGGGGTGCCCTGGGCTTGAGCCTTCAGCGCTTTTCAGGCGGACCTCACAATTCGAGCAAAGCGAGACGTCAAGGAAGTGCAGGAGGTCATGTCAAGAACAGAAGTGGACGTTCAGCGCAATCCTGAGCCGTATGCTTTCATATTTCCAGCCCGCGCGCGTGCTAGGAGAGGGGGGCTTTTCGTTACGCGGACTGCAGGCAGATGCTTGAATGGGCTGCGACGGAGGCGACTTGCGTCGCCGCTTGTTCGGAGGGCACCAGAAGCAGGTTCACTTCTTGCGAGGCCGCACGCACAAGACTTGTGGCAAGCCTCTCCAACGGCATCGCCCTTTTCAGCAGACATGTAGTCATCAGCCTGATCCTGTCCTCTTGCTGAAGGTGAAGCTCAGTACAGTGGCCGCCGAGCGCAGCAACAGGCTTGGCAGCCTGTGGAATAGCCGTACGTTGAATCTGATGCCACTGGCTTCACAGGGCCGGTTGGCCAATCGTCTCCGAGCAGCAACGCTTGCGCGAGCCAGGCATCGAATGAACGCGCAGCCTGTGCTTTCATGTCCGTCTGCATGCTGCCAGTTCGTTGCAAGTGTATGCAATCATGACCTTGCTACGTAATTTGAAGCGCTCCTGCAAGACTGCCTGCATGTGCTTGCCTTCTGCCGCTGAATCGAAGATGGGTCAGGTAAGTACCCGCCTACCATAGACCCCTATTCCGCCTACCTCCCAAACCATCCACGGACCCTTACCTATAGACCCTGGTCATACTCCTGTAGACCCCTATTGATAGACCCCTACCGGATTTGCATAGACCCCTACCCTATCTCTACGTATGCTGGCCCCCTATGCGGCATAGGCCCCTATCGATTTTCAGTAGCTCCCTATTCCGATCGCGAAAGGCCCTATCTGTTATGCCATATGCCATAGGCCCCTATGCCTTTCCTTGTCCTGTTTGAAGCACTTCTGAGTTGTGTAGTATCCGGGACCTACTAGCTTTTGTGCACGGCTTTCTTGCAGCTAGGAGGCTCCATGTCATGCAGCCACTAGAGTAGGAGAGCATGCGAATGTAGCGAGCGATGGTGTCAGCGCACAGTCAGCAGCAACTGAGCAACGAGGTCATATTTGTCAATTCATTCGAACGGTTTGTTTTGTGCTTTGAGGGTGAAGGAAGTTGGGTTTGCGGAAGCAGGGTTCAAAACCCTGATACCCAAACCATTGAACCGTTCTTCCACAAACCCTACTTCCTTGCCCTTCCAAGCGCAGCACAAACCGTTCGAATGAATTGACATATTATGACCTCGTTGCTCAGTTGCTTGTGACACTGTGAGTGTGCATTGACACTATCGCTCGCTACATTCGCATGCTTTGCTAATGAGATCGGTTCATCTTGCATCTTAAACATGCCCCTTCATGTGGCGATTCCGGTTCGCCATGTATCTTAAACATGCCGCCTCCTTACTTGGTGATTCCGGTTCATGATACGTCTTGAACATGCTCCCTCATTTGGCGATACTGGCTCATCATATATCTGAAACACGCCCCTTCATTTGGCGATAGCAGGTCATCATACATCTTAAGCACGCCCCCTCATTTGGGGATATCGGCTCTCAGCATGCGTGTTAAACACGCCCCTTCATTTGGCGATTCCGGTTCGTCATATATCTTGAGCACACCCCTCACTCGGCGATAACGGTTCACCATCTTTCTTAAACATGCCCCCAAATTTGCCGAGAACGGTCCACCACATACCTTAAACACGCCCCGTCATGTGGTGATTCCGGTTCACCATTTATCTTAAGCACGCCCCCTAATTTGGCGATGCCGGCTCTTCATATATCCCACACACTGGCAGACCGACTGACCGACTGTCCGAGTGGCTGACTGCCTGGCGCTCGGCACATGGACTAACCGACCGACCGCCCGACTGACTGACAGACCGGCGTGCTCGCGTAGCGACCGACGGACCGACTGACTGACTGACCGGCGGGCTCGCGGATCGACTGACCGACTGACCGGATGATTGACTGGGCGCTTGAGGCCATTCAGGTGAAAACCAATAAAATACGCAATAGTTCCAACACAAATTCCCAAAACGAATTTCGGGTGGCATAGACCCCTGCCCTGTCGGAAAACGATAGGGGTCGGTGCGTGTCATAGGGGTCTATTCCCAAGCCATAGACCCCTACGTATTGGCCCCTATCCCACCTAGAAAGCACCCCTGAACATAGGCACCCATCAATAGGGGTCTATGTCTTGGTGGGTAGGCAAGGGGGGGGTGTAGGAGTCTATGCCATTTCGGATAGACCCCTATCCGATAGGGGTCAATCCTTCTTCGATAGGCGGATACTTTCCTGACTCTTACTCGCTGGATCCCAGCGTCGTCGTTGTTTTTTGGTGGTCGCCTAGGCTCTCTTGGTCGTCCTGGTCGTAGTTGTCTTCGTGGAGGTCCTGGCTGGTCACGGTCGTCGTGGTCGCCGTGGTCGTCATGGTAGCCGTGGTGCTCTGTCACTGTTTTTACTTTACTTGTGGTTGCTCTGCAAGCATGGCATTGTCGGCTCACCCTCGCTGCCAGTGCTCTATGCACATGGAGCACCCGTTCGTCAGCACACAACCGAGCGTCCGAGGCGAAATGTGAAGCACACTTTCGTTTTCTCGTCACCCTCTTGCCCCCAATCGTGTCAGACGCTTTTCTCGCTCTAAAGCTTGATGTGTTGAGGTTAGCTGAAACCATACATGAAAGAGACGCACGGTGTGGTTACAACAGCTTGACTTTGTGGCAGTTGTGAGACCGGCCAGACTCTGGTCGGTCTGCTGCTCTTTGTCATTCCACAGCATTTACATGCTTATGTACAAGATATATGTGTGTATATATATATATATATGTGTGTATACATATATATATATATATGTATGCACGCGGCCTTCGGGGGGGGGGGGAGCGCAAGCGCATGCTTAGTTGGAGTTCATACGATACATTGCACAGCTCAGAGTCACAGTTTCTGTGTTGACGCTATACTTGCTACATGCATGCCAAATACCTGAGGAAACGCTGAGTGGTCTTGTCTGTCTCGCGAGTAGAAAAAGTCAGTCGTTGGCATATGCAGGCAAGCATGAATCACACCCTCAGGACTCACTAATTAGAATTGATCGCCAAGTATCTGAAGACTATGAAACTCGCCCTGATGACGTGAGTTCTGGCACATTATTGTATCTGAAGAGGCATGTCGAGGGCACACATTCATAATTAAGATCAACAGCATAAAGTCGAGGCACATCGCACGTACTGCAGAATGAGAGTTTCAAGTGTCAGATCGTCCATGGTCAGATCAGATCAGATCCACTTACCTGATGAGATGTGCTGCAAGGCTCGCGCGGGAGGCGATGCAGACTATGCTGGACAGCTCCGGCGAGCTGCCTTCCAATCTCCAGGAACTTCTGATTGCCTGACGGCTTTTGCCTCTTCCTGCAGTGTCATGAAATCTTGAGGATGACGGGCTGGCCATGCCGAGGACAGTGCAGTGTGCTGAAACTTGTCACTGCACCAACACTTGCAAAGATCGTGGAGAGTAAAGTCGTCTCGGTGATCTAAACTCGAGTTCGCCCGACTCTACACCGCAGTTTTCTGTATTCACTGTAGGCCAGTGCCTGGCACGAGTCACGGCTGGCAGGGCAGACTTAGCCGACTTAGCCTTTACCAAGCCTATGCTGGTGACTGCCAGTGTGGAGGAGTGCAGATTTCGACGGCTGGCTTGGGCGCCAGGCCTTTGCTGCCAGTCGTTGGTTCAGACTTGAAACAGTCATCGAAACCAGGAGGCTTTTGCCCCGTGGGATACGCACACGTACCGCTCCCACGCTGAGACAGTGCAGAACTCGGCTACTTGCACAGACGGGTTCCGGGACATCGCAGACTGTTGCTTGAGTACTTGCCATGGTCAAGGAGGGTGGGCATGACAACGAGCCGGACGAGGTGGCCTGCCACGCAAGAGCTTGCAAGAGCTGGTGGTCGTTGTGTCCAGCAGGAGCTCGACAGCGTAATATCGCAGGACGACGACTCGCCTTCTACTCAGGACTGGACGGAAGACAAACTTATCATCCGCTGCAATGAAATCCCAGCCAGTCCTAATGACCCCACAGGAGGGTACTTCTTATCTCACTGACGCTGATCGTCAGCGCATCGGTGAGGCAGGGAAGTCAGCTGATGCAAACACGGCCGGCAGCATGAGCCAATCAGTTGCAACCAGGGGATCCCCTCGACTCTTCTGCCAGACCAACTTGCCCCCTACCCCCACACCGCTCTAGGCTCTGCTCACCTATGCCCAACATCAACACCCGCTGGCAAACCCAAACAAAACCTCGCCTTCCCTCAACCAGTCCCTCCTCGATGCCAGTTAACATGTTCCCTCACCTGACACAGCGACAAATTTTCTGCGCCGGTGTCGGTGGGCTACTCAATGACTGCCAGTGCGCTGGTAACCGTGCGGGTCATGCTTGGAACCGTCCATGTTAGGACGCAGCAGGCCGTGCAAGATTGGGCAGTTCCAGACAAGTGCTCGATTTCACATTTTCCTTACATCTTTCAGACTTCTGGGTCGAATCAAGTCGGAATTGATGCTCCATGATCGGCAACGCCTGTTGTTTCCGTCCGATTCTGTTTCATGTCGTGTTGATTCTCGAGCGGGGTCTTTTTGTGCATGGTCGCCGATTTTCCTTTGTCTGAGTGCCTTCTCTCGCTGCTGACGAAAGGACAGCATTCGCTGTATGCTGCATGTGGGAGACTCGAGGACGCAGGTTCTATACTGTTGCATCTTCTCGGGCTGCCGCTTTGTTGTAGTCCCGTAGCAGTTATGGCCATTCGGGATGGACACAACATACCGTAATACCAGGTGGAAGACTAGTGACCATATTCACAGATAGCCATGAGCCTACCGTCCTGACTGCTAGGATAGGATACTCGTTTTGCTGAGAAGCGGAAGCGCAGGTCCTTGCTGAGCGAAGATGGCTGCGCCAAGAAGTCCCAGTTCCCCCAGCACGGAGCGGCTAGCGGCTAGCACTTGCTTTTTGGGCAGCAACCCGACTCCAGACTGAGCTTTGAGCTTTCCTGTGCAGGACCGTTTTGTCGTCGGTGCCATCTGCAGATGGAAGACCAAGGCCCTGGCGGCGGCCTGTCATGCTCCGTCGAAGTCATGATGAGCCGAGGATCGAGGTCCCATGGGGTGATGTTCGCTTGATGAACAGCGACGGATCTGCGGAGCTCGGATCTTGCTTGCGCCAGTGAAGCTTCGAGGCACATACCATGACACCAAGGACTGATAGAGGTAGACCGCCCAGTCGAGGTCAAGCGCTTACCGCTTACCCATTCCAAATCCTCGTTCAAGAGATTTCAGCCGTGCAGCGGTCTCCACACCGAGGAGGTGAATCCTGGCAGCCGCTAGGACAAACAACTCCGCCGGCGTACGAGCAGGCATGGATGGAGGGACTTTAGGTCACACTTTTATTGCATTGTGTATACGGCATGTAGGTGACACCCGAGTTGTTCGAATTGTGGCAGACGCAGGACCTTGCATGACTTTGTGAAATTGAGACTGAGACTGAGACTAAGATCTAGATCCGAAGTGAGGAACCCAACCAGCTGCCTGCAGATCATGAGTCTGAAGAGCAAGAGGCCATCTGCTTCAATGCTGTTTTCGACAGTCTTGTTTCTTGAACACGCCTCTGGAATCAATATCCCCCTACTTTAATGAATGTGGGATGGGGTGAGGGGCGCGCATACATGCAGGAAGTTTTTTCCACATTTTCCGGGTTCTTGAAAGTTCCATTGCTCCTTGGCGGGGGGTCGGATATAGTCGGATGTGATGGTGCGATATGGTATCATGTTCTTGCACGTTATGATCCTGTGTGACTTGTGCTTGGTACGAAGAGGCGGGTTTGCCAAACACCCGTTTTCGGCTTGAAAAACGGGGTTTGGCAAACCCTCATTCTCGGCTCGAAAAGGGGGGTTTGCCAAACCTCCATGTTCGGCTCGAGACAACTGATGCTCACATGCTCCAACGCCACAAAAATGATAGGTTCTATCCTTTCGGGCAGCCGGTTGAGGAGTTGGGCTACTTCCGCGGCACGTGGCCCAACTGATGCTCGTGAGGCTCTCTCCAAAACCACAAAGCTTGGTGATCCTTTCATGCCGGGCCCCCGCTTGAGGGTTTGGCACAGCCCCGCTTCTCCGGTCCAGCAGGGAGTTTTGCAAAATGAAAAATGGGGGGTGGTCTTACATTGTAACATAATTATTCCGGAGGGGGGGGGTGGTCACCCTACGGAATAATTCTCACGAAATAAAGAAAGTTTTGGCGCTGGTTTTCAAGAGGGTCCGGAACAATTTCCCAAAGCCGTCATCTTGCAACCCGGGTCCGGACGGGTGCAAGCCACGTCCGGACTGGACCCGTCAGGTTCAGGGTTTATTGGTTTGGGGCTTTTGGGTTAAGGGTTTCCAGGTGTAGGTTTTCGGGGGCTTAGGTCTGGGTTTGGGGCACAGGGGTTTTGGGGTTTCTGGTGTAGGGGTTTAGGGTTTCCGGGTCTAGAGTCTAGGGTTTCTGAGTCTAAGGTTTCTGGGCTTGGGGTTTCTGGGTGCAGGGTTTCCGGGTTCAGGGTTTCTGGGCTTGGGGTTTCTGGGTTTGGGGTTGAGGGGTTCAGGGTTTCTGGGCTTGGGGTTACTGGTGGGGTTTCTGGGTTTGGTGTTTAGGGCACATGTACGATGCAGCAAAAAAAGAGAGGACCCGCAGAGCTCGTGCTGAGTTGTGCTTGGATTCGCGTGAACACAGCAGCGAACATGCGATCAAACATTATTGCATGTTGTAGGCTTGGGGGAGTGGAAAATTCATTCTACAGTTTCTGCCCCCCCCCCCCTCCCCCCACCCCGATGAAGGATGGGGGATGAACCAATGCTTTGGCTGTGTAATAGGGGTGCCCACTTGTAAATCAGTCGCCACAGTTTTGACGTGCAGCGCTAGAGTGGCAGAGTCGAGCCAGGCCAGAATCTGCTCTGAGAGAGCCCCTTCGACCCAGGGCGCGATCAAAACAAACCTGCTGCGGACTTCTCAAGCAAGGCCCCATTCGCACAGAGGGGGTCGAGAACACGGATGAAACCCGTTCAGATGGGCCTTGTATTAATTTCGTGTGAGCATCTTAAGCGCTAATGTACTGTTGGCCTTCATCCCAATCCCTCGGACAGGCTTCTTCCGCTTGTCTTGGGAAACCGGGCAGAGAAGGTCCGAAACCGAAACCCCAACAATCCAACAACGCCAAATCTGCAATACTGTCAAGCACCGGAGAGCTTCCGCTGCAATCCCCGTTCCGTGACTGAAGAAGCAGACCAATGTTTTGACGAAGCCAAGCTCGCAGCGCCATGACAAGAGCTGCGTGATGAGGCCAGCGAAGCTGCGGACTCTGCGAGTGTAGAGGACTCCCACGCTTCACGCACTTCACGTCCAGAGGCCGCTGAAGGCAAAGTGTGCAAGTTCCGTGCCGGGCCGCCGTGTCAGGTTAGCCACAGCAGCCGACAGGACACAGGCCCCAATGCAGCTTCTATTGCCGCCAAAAGGATTGGTGTTTCCGCAGTTTCCGCAGGACCTGGCCACCAGATTGCGGATGCCATCGATGGCCACGAACTAGAGCTCGTTGATGGCAGGCGTCGGAATCCGACGCACCCATGCTTGTGACTCAGCCAGACCAGCCAGGCCTCAAGGAGAGTCTGGATCCGAGCAGATCCTGAAGCCGCTGGCCAAGGGCTTTAAAGGGAGGACCTGTCTGAGGCTTTCCCTCGGCTCAGAGCAGGCCGAAAGCATCGCGGTCGACTTCTTACATCAAACTTGGAAATAAGCGGGTGTGAAATAGCTGCATTCAAGTAATGCTTTCACGATATCTTCAGGAAGCAGTCGTGGAAACCGCTGGAGGCATGATGACATCTGTCGAGCATCAAAATGTCAAAACTGAGCCAACACATGGATGTTCCAGAACTTGCAGGCCAGGATGTTGAGGATGAGGTGGAGCATGCAGGACTTCAGGGTAGAGTGATTGGTTCGCGTGCAAGCAGCCCTGCATTGCGTCTGCAGGATCTGCAGAGTCTGTGGAAGCCGTTGAGGTGCAGGGCTGGTTCGCATCTCGCATTCAGAGCGAAAGTGGCGATTTTCGGATAGGCAGAGGCAGAGGCGGAGGCGGCTTCCGCAAGTGACTCGACCTCGAGCTGTCAAATAGAAGAGATCGAGGCCAGGGCTGCTCTAAGGGCTCTCAGGTCGCCCTGAGCCGGCTTCCCTTCGTCAAAGGTGAAGGACACAGAGGGCTTTCAGGTGGACGAGTGGGTCTGTGAGGCGAAGGCTCTCAGCTTTATGCCTCAACAGGGCTTGCGTTTGCCATGTTTGCCATGTCTGCCTTGCGGAGGCCACAGCCCGTTCCGAGGAGTGCTCCCCTGATTTTCCATGCTATTACCGCACTGATGGGCATGGCAGGTCGAGCTGCCTGAGGCCGTCGAAGCGAGCATACAGGACTCAGAAGAAGAACATCTCCCCTAGTCTTGAGAGACCACGCAGAGCGGATGCGAGCGGATGCTGGACAGGGATCTGGCTTGCGCCCGGGCCCGCCGGACGGCCCGCCGGACCCATCGGGCCCGTGCCCAAAACGGTGCACAAAATTTTACAAAGTCAAGCAGACATGGCTGTTTCCCCTGCCACCTGCGGTGTAGCATGCATGTGCGAGGTCTTCCGGCCAGTGATGCCGCTGCGCTGCCCCCTGCTGTCATCGAACGGTTTACTGACAATCACCTGATTGAATTGCTGATGTGATCACACCATCCACTGTTCAGGCACACGAGAAAGTCACAGACGAGGTGGTTTCAGTAATCATGGACGAACTGATCAATGACACCATTCAGCATCTCTTCCGCAACTTTGTGTCACGAGCACTTTGTCCGTCTTTCCTTCCTGATGACAGCCCAGCAAACTCTTCTTGCCGAGCATGCCGCGAGCAGGCGAATGTGATGAACCCAAGTCTCTTGCATTGTTTCAATTCCTCCCCTTCCCTCCTTTATCAGTGCCATCGATTTGGAAGTAATTCTCCTTCCACCTGGACGTGACCGTCTGAAGCCATTCTCTTCTCACTACGTTCTCTCTTCAAGTTTCTCTGTCTCGACTGTTCGTTGTTTTCCTTTCTCTTCCAGTACTTGCTCTCGCTGTCTCTGTCTGTCTCTGTTTCTCCCTCCTTGGCTCGAAAACCAACAACAGGGCTTGTTCAGAAGCACTGTAAACAGCAATTCAGAGTGTGAAAACCTTAACTCAACCAGGTACGATGGAAGCCTGTGAGAGCCAGGCATGGCTGGAGGGGCCAAATACGTGTGAGAAAGGGTGTCGGCTACCAAGGAACACACGAGCGACCCATGCACCAAGCATGCAGGGAAACCTACCAGCAAATATGGGCCTTGCGTGAAAGCAGTCGAGCCCGCAAGTCAGGCTGCATTGCTTCCCTGTATCTCGTTGTCTTGCAACCACCTTGGTGCCTCAGCCGGAAAAAACGGCGGGTCTGATGCTCGCCGCCACGAGCCACGACATGCCGGAGCAGACAAAAAGCATGGAACGGGCAGCGTTGTGCTCCAGAGCAAAACGGGCACACGATGATGATGCTGATGCTGGCTTCGCACCCCCTACGTCATCAGATCTGAGGCAGTCTCACACGAGCAGCAAACCACCTGCCTTTTTCTGCCAGCTCGCGATGCTCGCGCGCAGATCCCCTCGCCCGCGAGCGCTCGTCGTAGCCAGCTTTCCGCTGGAGAGGCCCTCAACGGCCTACCCGACCCGCTTCAGCTCATGGATGCTCATCGCTTCTTCGCGGGGATTTGGACTGCACTTGCCTGCAGTGACTCCACATGTTAAGAAAAAATAAATACATATATATATATATAATACACATACATACATACATACATACACACACACACATACATTCACCTTGCTGGCCCTTGTGCACGTTCTGGACCGATTGTCGACAGCCCTGAGAGAGCATGCAAAGAGAAGACAAGGGTTCGTTGCCACGTTGCAGCGGAGACTGCAGCCGCGTGGGCTTGACTCAGAGGAGCAAGATCCGTGACGTGTGTCAAAGCTAACATGTGTCACATGTAAAGGCTTCTGTCAGGGAACGAGTTTGTGCCACACCTAGTGAGGTCCTCAGCTGCTGCTGAACCAGCTCTCCGTCATCCGACTCCGATAGCTCCAGCGTTTATCGACATCTTCAGCGAGGAACAGCAACTTTCTGAAAATGCAGGCTGGCAGTCTTCCTGCAAGCTGACGGCAGGATTCTGCTCCTGATGGCTCCAGTGCCGAGAGTGAGAGTGTCGTCCAGCCTTCTCCGAGGAGGCAAAGCGGAAGCGCTCTCGCGATGGCACTGAACAGAATCAGACTGCAACTTTCCAAGGCCGCTGCAAAAGAGCGAGGAGTCGGGCAGGGAGGCAGTCAAAGGAAGCTCTTCCCCTACAGTCAGTTGAAAGACTTGTCTCTGGACTTGGCTTGGCTTAAGTCAATCAAATTCTGTCATGGGACAAGTTCTGACACTCCAGTCTCCACTCCGAGGCCCGCTCCCTCGAAAGATGCCAGGCAAGGCCGAAGAAATCCGCCTGGCAGCAGGCTTCGTTCTTTGCACCCTCCTCGTCGCAAGTCAATGACTCCCTGTTTCAACTTGGCACCGCTGTGCCGAGTGTGCCAACCTGTCCCGAGTTTGTCTTGCAGGCCTTCGGACGGAGAAGAAGGCTTCAACAGAGGATGGGCGAAGTGCTCAGCTTCGACGACGAGGTGATGTCTGGGCGATCGAAGCCAGTCCCAGGCCTCCACGGCCGCCCTCTCCGCCTCCTGACCTGCGCGATGGCCTGAACTTGGGCCAATTTGGAGGGCATGGACCGTGCAACTGCCCAGTCAACTGCCCCGTGCCCAGGTAGTACGGGCACAGAACCTGCAAGCACGACAGCGTGCTGGCCCCAGAGAATGCAATCTTCATGCCGAGCGATCCACGGCGGCTGAAGGCAAGCCGACAGAAGCCCGAAAGGCACCTATGTCGAAGTGAGGGTAACGCAGATTCTGAGGGATTTGGACGGTGTGACAGGACGACAAGACACCGCCGAGCTCATCAGCCAGGCGAGCGTTGCGATGTTCATGCCAGACATCGTTTCAAGAAGACGTTGTGGAATAGGTCGTCAGGTTCATACCGCTTTGTAGTCCGTTTGGTTCATCGAGTGTGTGATGGGATCAATGGCTGTGCATCTGCAGCCGAGATTCTGTCAATGGATGTGTGCTTTAAATCTTCCAGGCTTCCCACGCCCACAAACCTGGCGAATGTGACCAGTCCGGTTTTGTCGGATTTCCCCCCCCCCCGCAGCACTGAGAACCTTGGCTTTGGGCAGACATGGTCAATGCCCGAACTCGTGGCTACAGTGTCACAACTAAGACCAAAAGTCTTGTCGTCGAGCGTCAGCCGCTTGTGACAGGAGCTTTTCGACATGTTGCTTGGTGAGGCACATGACTTCTCGCAAGGGCTAGGATATATGTGTCAGACGACGATTCGGCACAGATGCTGCAGGCGTTGGATGCATTCGACGGTACCTCGCCTGGTCGTCGTGAGATCAGTCCACGAGAGGCGCAGATGAATCTCTTGGATTTTGAATGCATGCCGTTGCCCTTACTGCTCAATGTTCGTGGCTTGGATGGAACAGGAGACTCGACTGAACATTCTGGATGGCTCTACGCCGGCAAGCCCACTGGCAGGACGGCATTGGCCCGAAATAGCAAAGCAAACCCAGAGTGCATGTGGTCATCTTAGGTGCGCGCACGCGCGGGTGTGTGTGTGTGTGTGTGTGTTTTGGTGTTGTGCAGACCTGAACACGGTGAGTATCCTTTTCGTTTCCAGGGGGCAAGGGCTCCAGTGACGAGCCTAGCCAAGTCACTGCAGTGGATGCAATGGCTGATCACCACTGTGTGCCTGCCGTTTGTGAATCGTACATCATTGAGTCATGCTGTGCATTGTTTGAACAATGACATGCCTTTAGCATGACTGCCACAATTTGATGCCTTGTTTCGAATCTGTCGTCGTCTTGTCCTGTCTGTCGCCATTCGCAGTTACACGTGCCAAAGCCAAAGTGTGTACTGTTCTGGCTTACCCGACATGGGGCCAGATCACAGGGGCATGTGCCTGAGCCCGCGATAGCGGATGAGTGGGACTCAACTCACAGGTGCGGCACGCCATCGGCACCATTGCATTGCAGTAGGGCGACATGTGCCCACAGTGGCTTCATCCGGATCATTGCTCACTGCACGGTCAAGGGCCCGAACACTGCACCGTCAGTCAGGACGGCATGAGCACTTGCTAAAACTGTAAGGCTGCATGTGCAAGGGGTGAGGCGTAGGCGGCGCGGTCAAGGTGTCCAGGCATGCGGTACACGTATCTGTCTAGCCAGTGCAAGACATGTCTTCTTGAAAGAAGTGCAGAAGTTTTCTCCGTGATGGCTGGGTTGCTGGTTGTTGGTCTCCGTTGTGCAGCCAAAAAATGCCGTCGATAGCAGCCTCGCGGTCCATCATGGGGGAAGCGACGACTGATCGTCCCCGCGTTCGTGCAGAATGATGTTGATGATGCACAAGAAGGGCTGGTTGCGTAGGGATTTGTGCACACATAACTCACATAACCATGCATGTATGTCATTTCCAGCTGATACGCTCAGCTGACCGCGGCTTGAATTCTGCATAAATTCATCTACAATCCTTGCTGTGCACTGAAGAAGTCGCTGTTAGTAGTTTTACAGGCTATTTTCACTGGCCGGAGTGATGTGCCATTGATTGCTGAGGTTTGTGGCATTGTCTGAGAGATAGTGTGACAATACCCTGTTCTTTTCTTCTTCATGCTACATTGTCTACTTCGATCGTTGTGACTGCCATGTATGGCAACCTGGCAACCAATAATGCTAAAATGATGGTCGGCATCAGATTTGTCTTCATCATACCGCTTCATGCGCTGCGACATCCTGCTTTGGATTGCACGAAGATCTTTACTCCATGTTGCGCTGACGTTCGCGTCTTCTTGCGAGGACCGCATCCAATCGACACATCTGATGCAGTTGCCGCACGTCCAAATTCAAGCAATGAATGCCTCTGTGAAGATACAAACACAGTCGCCGAAATGTGCCGCAAGGTGGCTCCATTCATTGAGGCCGTTTTCCAGCAGCTTGGGGTGACCGATGAGGCCGGGGCACGATTCCGAGCCCAAGACCTGAAGAGCAGCGAGTGCAAGTGCACCAGGCACATCCGATTATTGGCCCTCTGCCAGATCTGGAGGCTGCGATATCTAGAAATGTCCTCACTGGCATCTTGCACATTGCGGCTATTGGCAAGGAATGGCTGCCAGCAGTCCTCGAAGTCATGAAGACACGACATCGCTGCAGCCTCAGGGCTTCAAAGAAACTACTCATACTGAGGGATGTGCTGACACAGGCGCTACCCGCAAAGTGGAAGATCGGTCCAAGGGAACTCCGGGCAGACCGAAGGAGGAGGCAAGCAGCGAAATTCTCTGCGATCTTTGTTCGCTGGCGATCTGCGTAGGACCTCGACCCATCCTTCGAAGAGACGGCTCGTAGCTCACCGGAACGCTGTCATGGCCCGAATGCTACGGAATCAGCCTTCAAGGAGGACGAGAACGTCGAGAGCTTCACCAGACTGCGATTGCCCAAGCTGCTTGCACTAGCTTCCGGATTTAACAGCTTTTCACTGCGGTGATCCGTTCAGACCTCTATGAATTTGCCGCAGTCTCTCCATGGCCGTGCCTGACCAACCTGCAGGCTTGCTGATGAACTCTTGGCATTGGCGCATGAAGAGGTCAAGGACTGCGGCGAGTGCAGCAGTGTTTTTGTGCCATGTGGGGCACAGGATTTGAATTCATAATGCTTTCAAGGAGCAAGGTCCACGGATCATGGGTTGGCGTCGACCCTGCTTCGGTGAAGCACCTCTCTCACGTTTCCGTGCAAAGCAGGACCTTTGCCGTGTGGTGTCGTCCCTTTTCTGCATGTGTCTGCGTACTATCTTTGCATGCAGGAGGGCACCAACCCATCACAACGACAGACCTGGGAGAAGGCAAACCAATCGTGCGGACGCATGAACAGCTTCCCGGCGTATCATGGCAGGTCAGGGAGAAGTTGACCGAAGCTGTCCGCCGCTTCGGCTATCGAACCGAGGTGCGAAACACGTGTGTTTCTTGTGCCGATGTCTAAGCCGTCTAAGCAGCACGCTTCAGACATGAAATTATCTGCAAAGCCGGATTTCTCGCTTGTGCAGGGTGGGGATGAGATTCCTGCAGGCTCTGCGCAGAGTTTGTTGGCTGGCCATGAGGAACTGGAACTGAGCCGAGGCAGAACAATCGAGGCCGATGGTTCGTCAGGCCGGAAGTGCCGCATTGATGTCTCACAGCTACCACCGGATTCTGCAGGTGGAGCCGTCACAATGTCCAACATGGATGAAGGCAGGTGGCATTGCTGCTTTGAACTTTGAACTTCATTGATGCACTGGTCTCACTGCTTCGCCATGAAGTGCACCCAACTCAAAGAAGGAGCATCTTACCGAAGGGACAAGGGCGGAGAAACCTGGGCAATTGCAGAACCTGGGCTGGAACAAGGAACATCAACTGTGGACACAACCATACCATTTCACACCCTGTGCAATCATGAGCCCCTGGTCTCAAATTGACATTGTTGATGGGGCAGTGAAGCTGCCACGTTTACGATCTGAGCACATGCTGGAGGCATCGATGCGCTGCTCGAAGAAGATATTTGCCATATGCTCGGTGCCAGGGCTTGTGCAGAGCTGGGGAAAACGAAAGTGTCTCAGGCAGTGATGAAGCATCCTGGCTAGACATCAAGGGCGACGTGCAGAAGGTCAAAGACCAGGCAGCTTCGCGGCACTGACACATGCTGAGTCGATTTGTGCACCATTTTTACTGGCCCGATTCCCCTACTAGGTAGCCCAAGTACCGTGCTCCTACGCTTTGCCTTGAAGGTTGCTGGGATGATTTTCATGGATCTTGTCGACGAGATGGTCACGGAGATTGGCAGCATGTGGTCCGCGCTGCGGCCGCAATGACTGTTGCGAGCCACAGTGATGCGCTTGGGAAGCTACCAGCAGTCAAGCCAGAGGCATAAGAGTGGGCTCGCCACTCCTGCGGACTTTGCTGCGCCTCCGCCCCAGCCCGAATTCGGTGCGACTTTTTACTTTCTCTGCATTGCCAGTGGTTTCGACGACCCTGAACAAGTCTGCTTTGTACAGCCGTCCATCTGGGGCCTGTGGCGAAAGGCGAGCCTTACTGCCCTGTAAATGCCCTGTACAATTCGTACAATTCAATCGGAGAGAAGCCCACGACAGCCGCTTTCAAGTGGAGATGTTGGGGAGTCCACTCCAATTAGCCTTCTTGCGCTATGCAAGGAGTGGTTTCACATGTGCGTAGTCTTCACGTCTTGAACAGATGAAGCGCTTAACCGAATTTTGCTAGGGACTTGTTGCTTCAAAGCTACAGTCTGACCAAGATCTCGCAGCAATACTAGCTTGGGCGACGGACAGGCGTTCGCCTCGTCCCTTAGAGATGAACCTCCTTTGCGCCCAGGAGACTGCAAGCGTCAGACAATGTAAAAAGGTGCCCTTTGCCGTTCTGTGCAATGCAGACTTTGCGGGCTTGGCCTCTGCACGAACTGCAGTACTGCCTGGCCGTGGCAATTTCTCAAGGCAGCAGGGCGTGTGTGGGACAGGCATGGCCCCCGCCACGCCAGCCAAGTCCTCAACAGCTTGTGCTTGCTTGAACTTGCTTGCATGGTCTGGCGGTTTGAGGTCCAGGAGCCGCCTTTGAATGTGCCGGCCTTGCTGTCACTGCTGTCTGCTTTGGCATTTCATGGGCGGCATTGAAAGAGTGACAGGTTCGCGAGAAGGCCGGACGCATTGTGGTTGTCTTCAGCGTGCCGAATGTGAGAGCCAACTCGGTGCAGGCTCGCAGGGCTCGCATGTGGCATGGAATGCTATCGCTTACAGAAACCAAGCTGTAGGTTGAAAGCAGAGGTCCCAGCGAAGACGAACCAGTAGGCCTCGTGATCGCCCTGCCGTGTTCCACCAAGCCGAAGCTTCGGAGCAGGATCTCTGCACGTCGTCTTTAGCTCCCTGTCCCCAAGTCGGAATTTCGAGAAGCACCTCGTGCGTGGCCCAGAGTGTTGGAGTACCACCTAGTTGGTCCTGTTGTTTGCCTTCCCGGGAGATTCTGCCACACGGCATTGAAGAAAAGATCATCAAAGATGCCCGCGCCCCAGAAAATTTCGAGTTGCCAGCTGGGATGCTGTATGTATAAATTGGATTCCTATCGTCTGTACAATTCTACTCTGCTTTGATCCGCAATATCAGCAGTTGCAGGTTCAGAGTAAGTCCCTGACGGTCCAGCTGGCACTGGCCTGAGTCGACGGCAGTGTCGGCTAGTACGTGCCGCTTCTAGGCAGGGCCCAGGGAGGGTCTTTGCGCAGGTCAAGTTGGACCCGGCCATAGTTTTCGCCTCAGTTCCTGCAAGAAGTCCACGGTGCATAGCCAGAACAAGAACTCTCAGGAATGGGGCCAAGCCTGGCTAAAGCCAAAGAGTAAAGCAAAAAGGCGCCGTCTGCTGTTGTGCCATTTCGGAGCTGTAAATCCTTTGGTGCCAGGAGGACCTCATTGCCTGCGGAGAAAGACACTAAAGGACCAGGCCAAGGCCCAGCGTCTTCGCAGAAGGTGGCAGAGTCGAAGGCCCAGCCCGCATAGCCCCGAGCCCTACTTCCGAGGAAGGCCTTCGCCAGTTCCAGGACTCGACACGACGAAGGCGAGCCGCTGATCTTTGAAAGCCGTGTTTCTGTTTTCCCCCAAAGTCCCCCAAAACAGTTAGGCCCAGGCCGTTCGTTTGGTTTGCTTGGCAGTGATGTGGTGCAGCAGACTTGTACCCTTCACGCAAGGCCAACAGCCATCAACTGTTTGAAGGAAGCGAGTCTCTGTGTTCCTGCGCATATGTTTTGTCTTTTTGTAGATGCGCTGGTGAGCAGCACTGTGCTTGGTGGGTGGGGCCAGCATTGACTGAGAAGCCAGACCACGCCGGAACCAGGTTTTGGGCAGGCTTCTGCCTTTGGCCCTTTTTGCCCAACCCAAACAGCGTAAGCTCTGGGGTCTTCAGCCGGAAGAAGGTTTGGGGCAGACTGGGGCAGGGGCTCCCCCCTGACGCCAGACGCTAATCTCGAACGGAAATCGAGCTCCCGAAGCTTCCGACCAACTCCAAATGCATTTCCCGAGGCCTGCTAAACGCATTTGGCTTGCGTTTCAGCACATCTGAGGCTCAATGCCGTCCCTAAACACGAAAATCCCACTGCAGATGCTGTATTTTGGTCTCCAAGGCACCAAAATGCAGTTTCAAGGCGTAGAAAGTACTTAGGAGCTGCTTCAGCTTTGCTGGTGTTCCTGGCCCCATACCCCGAAGCGAAATCGAGTTCCCCAAGCCTCCGATCAACACTAAACGCATTTGGCCCTGAAATCTGGAGCTCCAAGCCGTCCCTAAAGCCGAAAATCCCACTGCAGATGCTGGCCTCAAAATGCATTTTTCAAGGCTTGGAAAGCGCATTTAGGAGCACTTCAGCTTCGCTGGTGTTGGCCCCATTCCCATAAGCGAAATCGAGTTCCCCAAGCCTCCGACCAACCCCAAATGCATTTTCCGAGGCCTCCTAAACGCATTTGGCCCTGGTTTCAACACATCTGGAGCTCCATGCCGTTCCTACACCCGAAAACGCAAGCCACCCATAAGCCGGAGTCTTTTGTTCAATGCCCCCATCTACAGCTCTGTCAGCTTTTCTGGCCCCTTCATGTGAGTCCAACGACAGCCATTCCGCCGTTGGGGTTATTCAATGGGATTATTGTTGGGGGGTTTGCTGCTGCCTGCTTCTTGGAGCCTTTATGGGGGTGCAATGATGCTCCTGATGCTAACCTCCTGGTGCTTCCGATGCAGCTAATGCGTTTCTAGCCTTCTGTTTGTGAGCACGGCAGGTAGCACATCGAAGAGACATCGTGTGCATCTACTGAGGTCTCGAATGAAGAGGATCTCGAGGTCCCGGAGTCTGTGCTGCAGGACGGTATACTGCAGCTCCACTCTTGCAGATCTCGCGGACTGTCTGCAGAGGCAGAGACAGAGGTAAAAGTAGCCACTGGAGCAAACGATGACGATGAGGTCAAGCAGCATGCAGAGGACAGGAAAACCAGCAAGGGCAAGGAGCAAGGCGAGCAAGGCGAGCAAGGCACGAGCAACGATGGTGACGAACTGCCGGAATCCGGAGCGAGTCCAGTGGCTCGCGGTGCGATGGCGACGGAGCAACTCGGATGATTGATGCCACCAGCGTTGCAACAAGACGATGCCGCAGCGTCCGAGGAGCGAGCTGAGGCCCCACAGCGGACCCAGTGAGGCGTGTTTGTGCCCTGTCTCTGCCTTGCTTGGCCTTTCTTGCTCCGTTGCGTGAACCTCAGGCAGGAGGCAAAGCGCGGGCTCGCCGAAAGAAAGCGAAGAAGGCCGGAGCCGCTCGCAGCGCCTCGCAGCGACGTTGCTTCTCGTTGCCGTGGCCCGTGGCGAGGAAGAGGTGAAGAAGACACAGGTGGAGCAGGTGGTGTAGGCTGCAGATGGCAGCAGGCTGCAGCCACTGGACCGTTGCAGGCGACGGCCCCGACGGAGAGAAGAGAGGACCGAAGAGGGGGACGAAAAAGAGCAGAGCAGGGGCCCAGCCTGCGCTTGCTTCGACTGCGATTCGGCTGCTCTTCCAGCAGGATTTTGCAGCCGAAGTGAAAAGGAGATCCAAAGCGCCACAACTCTTCGCCACGGTTTTCCAAAGCCCAAGCTTTCGCCAGGAGCAGCGGTTCGCTTCAAACGAAGCCGGTCAAGGAGTTCAACGACAAGTTGGCAGACCTTGGGCTGTTCGGCCATACATTGGAATGGTTGAAGAAGCAGCAAACCGGGCTGCTGAAAGACTATCCGCTTCAACCTCCATCTGACCCAGAACTGCAACAACTTGTAAGTTCGCAGCTCAGTGGGCACAAAGGATCCACATTGTTAGGTGTTGCCGGCAGTGAGCCAAGGACAAACATGCGAACCTGTAGACAGAAAGTGTTCAGAAAGATCCATGGCACTAGTTGTCTTCACACACTGACACTGCGGTGTAAACTCAGAGACCCTTTTGTCAGAGTGTTGCCCTACCAGCAGCGCCAAGTCTGGGTTCTGAATGTTTTCCGCAACATCTATACGACCATATACGACCACCTTCCCGACTTTACAGCTTATGGGTATTTCCGACCTGCAGGGTCGTGAAGGCTGATCGAACATGTGCGTATATATACTGTCTTACCTGTCTTAGCAGTCTTGAATCTCTCGTCCAGCTTTTCTTGCATTTGGTTGTCTCGCTCTGCCTCTGCTGGTTACCCACATCGCGCTCCGCGCTCTGTTCTGCCGTGCTGGATGATGCGTGGTCCAGGCAGTGCTGCTTGTGCATCCATAGGTTTCAAGAGCAGACTCCGGTCTCAGGCGTCGATCGCCTGAGAAACGCGGAACTCACGACCCAACCCGAGGCAGCGGCACGGCGTTGCTCAAGGATGACCTTAAGAAGGTGCAGCTTACAGGATGAGATGAGATCGGATATGCTGCAGCCTGGCTGCCTGAAGGCCACCGTGTTTTTGCGCCTTGCGGGGCGCAAGGGTTACTTGCCGGCGTACTTGCGCATCCGGCCTGTTTACAGTGAGTGACAACTTGTTCTGCGCTACTCTTGCGATCATGAGGCTTCTGGCGCGCAATGCTCAAGAGAGCAAGCAGGACGGGCCCCTCATCGAGAACTTGTGTGCCAGTTCCTCGGCAAGTAGTCGGGAGGGTCTAGCCGACCCTCGCTCTTCGTTTCCTTCGGCCATCAGATGGTCGGCAGATACTGTGCAGGCTGTGCTGGGCACTCCCAATGCTAAGAAACAGTTGCCAGAGGGAGCCCTGCTTGTTGCTGTTGTCTTCCCACTGACTGCGGCTTCCCACGTGCTTGCACTTGCCGATGGAGGACTTCTCAATGGCTGTGCGCCGGGGCCTCGCCAGCTTTGCGTGGCTCGTTGCTGGTTTGTCTCATCCGCCTGACGACTGCTCGAGGATGCAGTTGGCAGCTGTGCTGAGAGATCAGAAGAACAGGAAGGAGGTGTGCATGTTTTGGTCGGCGGGCCACACGGCACCTGCAGCTGTTGAAGGTGGAAGTCCATGCGGAGCAGCTGGATGCCATTGCCAAAGACTGGTGATGCACCCACAATGGACCAACAAAAGTGTCTCTACCCATCTCAAACGCAACTGAGGCCGATTGTCAACATCGTCAAGCTTCAGACAGCGAGTTTTCGTCCTAGTTGCTGAGGGCTTTCAACTATCAACACACCTTTTTACACCACAAACTCGCAAGGTGAGATGCCGTCAATCGGGTCAAGAACAAGAGCCACTGCCAAGGATTTAGTCTCAGAGAAGATGCGCTGCATGGGGATTCATGTGCGACGGACGGTCTCATGAGGCCCAGCAAAGCCAGCGCAGCCAAAGACAGGCCAGGGACTGAGGCCAAACGACAGGCACTGCGACCATACTCCCCGATTCCCTGTTTCTTCCTGTGCAAACCAGTGCAATGGCTCTAAGCTTTCCAAAATTTCCGAAGTAGTTCCCTCACGCAGCCATAGATGTCAAGATCTTAAGTTTCTTGGATTCTTTACGCAGTATTCAAAGCATTACAGAGTTTCGTGATTTTTAGGGTTGGAAGTTTTGGGGAAGTGTTGGAGCGTTTACAGTGTTTCGTGTCCTGAACCACCAAACGCTGTAAGGCTCAAACGTTCAAAAATTCCCAACCGTAAATTCAGGAAACACTGCAATGCCCAAAAGACTCAGCACTCTCTAAAATGTTGGTGAAATATGCTTCCGCGCCATGGCATGGTACCGCCCACCTTGGTGGGTGTAGGTGGGTTGGGGTTTGGTATATCTAGGGTTGGCGTTCTCGAGATGTACCAGCGGGGAAGCGATTTTTTGCGTGTTGAAATTTTGTTTGAGCATTACAATATTTGGCGCCCCCCCGGCCCCCATCAACCACCACTGCGGTGGATCTTGGAGGAAGGGGGGAGCATATATGTATATATGTATATATGTAGAGATGTATATATGTATATATGCATGTATGTATATATGTACATATGTATATGTGTATATGCGTATATGTGTATATATGTATATTTGTATATATGTATGGACACACACTCCCATGTATATATGTACATATGTATATATGTATATGTGTATGTGTGTATATGTGTGTGTATGTATGTATGTATGTATGTATGTGTATGTATGTGTATGTATGTATCTATGTATGTATCTATGTATGTATCTATGTATGTATGTATGTATGCATGTAAGTATGTAAGTATGTATGTATGTATGTGTATATAAGTGTCTCGGCCCAGGCTTGAAACATCAGGATAGAGCGCCTTGTGCATGGAGCAGGTCCAATGCCACGCTCGGTGGCTGCATCCGCGTCCTCTTTTGAGGATGGTGACAGCGGCANATATATATATAATATATTGTACAGATTGTATAATTATATAATGATATCATATGTATTTAATTGTATTGATTTATTTGTGTATGTATGTATGTAATGTATGTATGTAATGTATGTATGTAATGTAATGTAATGTAATGTAATTTAATGTAATGTATTGTAATGGAATGGAATGGAATGGTATGTATGTAATGTAATGTAATGTAATGCATGCATGCATGCATGCATGTATATGATGTAATGTAATGTTATGTTATGGTATTTTATGGTATGGTATGGTATGGTATGGTATGTATGTATGTATGTAATATAATGTAAGGTAATGTAATGCAATGCAATGCAGTGCAATGCGATGTAATGTAATGTAATGTATGTAATGTATGTATGTAATGTATGTATGTATTGTATGTATTGTATGTAATGTATGTAATGCATGTAATGTGTGGTATGGTATNTATGTATGTATATGTATGTATATGTATGTATATGTATGTATATGTATGTATAGGTATGTACATGTATGTAAATGTATGTAAATGTATGTGTATTTGTATGTGTATGTATATGTGTATGTATATGTGTATGTGTATTTGTATTTGTATGTGTATGTATATGTGTTTGCGTATGCGTATGTGTATTTGTATGTGTATTTGTATGTGTTATGTGTGTGTATGTGTGCGTANGCGTATGTGTATTTGTATGTGTATTTGTATGTGTTATGTGTGTGTATGTGTGCGTATGTGTGTGTATGTGTATGTGAATATGTATGTTTGTACGTGTATGTGTATGTGTATGTGTATGTATGTGTATATATATATATATGCAATGTATGTATACATATATAATATCTACGTATATGTACGTATATGTACGTATATGCATGTATATGTATGTATATTTATGTATATGTATGTATATGTATGTATATGTATGTATATCTATGTATATGTATGTATATGTATGTAAATGTATGTATATGTATGTATATGTATGTATATGTATGTATATGTATGTATATGTATGTATGTGTATGTATATGTATGTATATGTATGTATGTATGCGTATTCATATATATATATATACATATATATATATATTTATACACACCATGTGTTGAGTTTGGGCAGGCTCTGGGTGCACATGAGTTTATTTTTAAGTTCAATGAAACTGCCACAATTGGATTCAAGAGTTGACTTGACCCAAAACTGTGGTAGTTGAAACATTGTTGCTTCCCCACCCTAACCCAAGTGCTGACCTGTGGAGATGTCCGCCTGGGCTATGGGCCCCNTGCCACAATTGGATTCAAGAGTTGACTTGACCCAAAACTGTGGTAGTTGAAACATTGTTGCTTCCCCACCCTAACCCAAGTGCTGACCTGTGGAGATGTCCGCCTGGGCTATGGGCCCCTATGGTCACATCTGCCCAGTGGCTGACACTGGAAGCCCTGGCCGTGCACAGAGGACTAAAACCGGCGGAATGTGACGTAGCCGTTGTGTTAACTTGAACTCTGAGAGAGAGATATGTATATATATAATGTATATATTATACATATATATATATATATACATCCGTACTGGGGGATAACCGTACCTTGTTTTTTCAAAAAAGTGCATTTTGACTGGCCACGTCAAAATGGTCTCTTGAGGGGTTTGAAAAATGTGCTGGGTTTTGTTTCAAATAGCGTAAAACCTGTATTTTGGACCATTGAGCCAGCTTTTGTTTCACTTCATGGCCTTTTTGTATCTTTTTGTACATGCGTTTGCCCGTTTTGTGGAGCAAATCTCTATGTGACATCACTTGGCGCCATTGCCATTGCCTGACGCATGCCAGAAGCAACGGATTCACTTTCCGTCCACCAGCAACTTGAAGCATCACGTACGTCTTAGAAGTTGCATGATCAGGTTGAAAGCGTAGCATTCAGGTGTGCTTGGAAGCTAAATGATGTAGGTTATAGCGTACCAAGTGTGTCTTAGAAGTTACATGATGTAGGTTAGAGCATAGCAAAAAATGGGTTTCTGTGAATGCATTCCGCATGAACGTTAATGCGCCCCACCCAACCCCATCCACCCCTGCCCAGAAACACAAGATATCAGGGTCGGCTCAACCCCTGTTAGCGTATACATGTATATGCATGTATATATATATATATATGTAAATATGTATGTTGTGTTATTATATGTTATGTAATGCTATGCCATGCAATGTAATGTAATGTAATGTAATGTGATGTGATGTGATGTGATGTGATGGAATGTAATGTCATGCATGCATGTATTTATATGTATATTAATAGGTGTATGTGTATGTGTATGTGTATGTGTATGTGTATGTATATATATGTATATGTATATGTATATGTATATGTATATGTATATGTATATATGTATATATGTATATATGTATATATGTATATATATATATGTATATATGTATTTTTGTATATTTATATAAATTTGCATACATATATACATATGTATGTTACAATTACAAACATATATGTATACATTTATATATGCATATATATATATATATACACAAATGAAAAACATATATACATGTGTATATATATATACAAAATACATACATAAATTTGTATACATATATAGCCAGCAGTATATAAATACATACGCGTGCAAATATTCGAGCAGTTTCCGTATTTGGAGTGATGATCCGCAATGTCCAGCATTTTTTTCATTGAAACCACCAAGCAGAGGAAACAGTCCTAACGAGACTGTGAGCCGACGTGGCAATGACTCCGTGTCTCTGTGACATAGTTACAAAGAATTTGGAGGGCATTTTGTTCAAGCAGTTGTTTCGTTGGCTCCGCCCCTGATTTTAAGCTGCGGTCTCAAATGAGAAACTATTGACCCTGAAATATGGGTGTGTCTGAGTTGCGGAAATTTGCCCCAAGTTACGTCCATTTACGTAATAGGGAATATTTGAACATTTTGACCAGTGGGTTTTAGGGCTACATGACGCATTTCCAGACAAATCCATATGAGTGACGTGTCACCAGGGCGTTCAGAGAGGTTTCACAAGATGTCGGTCGGCCTGCTCGGGCAGGCGGAACTCGAGAGTTGAAATAGCGGCATGGCTTTCATTCCAAGAACCGTCTCAGATTTTCAGGTAAAATTGTCATGAATATTCATGAATCGGGTATATTCTCACTAAAACATTTTGCACATTTTTGGAGTACATTGCATTTCTTGACCAATCCAAACTTGTAGAAACCTTTCAGAGATACTGCTTGGCAAGAGATGTGAACCTGCCAGCTTGGGACTGCCTTTCGCCCACCAATTTCACGGAGGTGGCTGTGCCAAGGTTAATACATGTTGATATCGTTTTGAGTTTGAACATATCTTTTGTGTTCCTCTTGATGTTCTTGCGTTGTTTTGATTTCCTCCACAGTTTGTACTCATTTTCTTTGCATCATTCTTTCTGCTGTCATGTGATCAGAAGAACAATTCCATATTCTGATGTATTCCGGTTCAGTGTTATGGTTCAAACATTTGCAATGAGGACTGGAGGAGCCAGGAATTCCACTGATTGTATGAATGCAACATGAGAATTCAAGGCAACTTCATGCTCTCTAGCCATGGTATAGCGATTCTTGTTTTGCAGTTGTCTTTAAGTTCGAGCAACAAACATGGGAGTTGTCAAACTCCAGATTTCCCCACGAAAAACTTTTCAGGTTCGGTGCCTGGCCATGGATGCATCTCAGATACGAACCTTGACTCTGGAGTTGCAGGCCAAGGATGTGAAGAAGCAGCAGAAGGCCGTGGCAATGGCTGTGGCGGAGTCAGATGGAGTCAGGGTCAGGGAAAATGGGGCTGTTTGGATTGAGAAATGGCTCTTGGTGATTTTTGAGATCTAAGACCATCACAAAAAGCGGGGTCAATCATTTTGACCCATACCCCCATCCCAAAAAATAGAGAGTTTGATCAGGTTTGATCAAAGAATGAAGGACCAGACGAGAAATGGATGGTTTCACGATGTTTCACGTTTCACCTCCACACGAGCTGTGCTCTGACGGATGTCTCCTGCGAAGGCCTTGAAGACTTTGCAAAGCCTTGTCAGCAAGGGAAGCACTATCGCTCCTCTGTATCTTGGACTTACTTGGACTTAGCAGTACTTTGGTGGGTTCCTTGCAGCTTAGGATCTTGAATGGAGATGCTTGAGGTATCCTTTCCAGCACTGCTGCTTTCAAAGGACAAGTATGTGTACCCGTTCCGTCCACTAGTTCATGATCACTTTTCATATTCAAATGACCAAACAACTTGAGGGTAAAGGAAATGTAAATCCATTCAGACACAACGATGTCTTGTTGCTTTTTTTTGCTGACGTAGTTTGCCTCTGAGGCTCCCAATAGTTCTAGAGCTCGTGGAAGAACAAGCACTACGACAGGACTGGCTGTGGCGAGTGTGCCATTTCTCAGCCAGTCGTGAAAATCTCAACATAGGGTAGAACCCCCAATCCAATGGTTTATCATCATTTTAAGCCCTTTTTGGAAACTGCCATTTGCAAAGCATTTTTCTGTTTGTGGTTTATACACCCAGCTGTCCGTGGCCCATCAACTTGGTGGAACAAGTTGACTTTGACTGTTGAATGGAGGATGCTATCCAAGTGCTTGCAGCGATCCTCGCACTCCCAAGTGCCAGAGAAGAGTGTAGCGAACTGACAGCAAAAAGGGAGGCGCCTAGGCGCCTCTACTTTTCCATCTTGCAGAGCGTGCAGTGTAGATTGCAGTGCATTCTTGGCGTTTGAATTTTTTCCAGGGCCAATCAAACCTGTCTCGCTCGGTGGAAATGAGAGCTTCATTGGAAGGCAATGATTCAGATCTAAAACAAATGCTGGAAAACATGGGGGTTTTGTCTCGCATTTTTTGCGACAGTGCTTGTTTCAAGCATTGGCTATAGTCTGGGACCAGCAAAGGAAGTCTTGGTTACCAAGCTGGGAACCAATTATGTCACTATATTGAGGGATGGTCATAGCTCCATGGAGATTTACATGCCCAATACCATGGCCCAAGATGCCCAATACCACAGGAATCTCAGTTTGGGATGGATGACCATACCACCCGTCATTCCATGTACCCTCTGGTAATTTAACGTAGCTATTGAAAATGGCCATTTATAGTGAGTTTTCCCATTAAAAATGGTGATTTTCCATAGTTATGTTAGTTTACCAGAGGGTAAGCCTGACCATGGCACATTGAAACACCATGCTTTGCTTCTCTGCTTCTAAGGCAACTTTTCTGGCGTTGTTGGGACCCTGCTTCAAATCTTGACCAAATGCGATCCGCGTGGGGTTGTGGCTGCTAGGCGTGCAGTGGTCAGTCAGTGGTTGCGTTGGGGAACGGCATGGGCACTGCCCACTTTAGTGGATTTAACCATCGATCGGATCGGGATTCCACCATCAGGGATCGACTTTTTCCCAATGCATCATGGATCATATGGATAATATGGATATGCTAAATGTGCCGGCGACGCCGAGGTGATCCTCTCATCTCTGGAGCAACTACTTCCGGAGGCTTCCTGGGAGCCGAGTCATTCGCTTGGGAAAAACCACAGAACTTGCAACGACTCGTTGCATTTTTGCATCCAGAACTGGTCCAGAACTGTTTCTTTATGTTTCGATTCTGATCAGATTTGATATCGCTTGGTGAAAATTCATGGTGCCACCGCTCTCCACGACCGACTGGATCTATCCAACAGCGCCCGGAGGACATTGTGCAGATGCTGAGGATAGTGGATCCTGAGACTCTCATGAGGCAACTTGGGCAGTCCTAATTGCCAGTTCATGGGAACTCTGATCATTCACCAGTGGAACTGCCATGAACTGATTGTCGGTCCTAATTGTCAGTCAACTTGGGCAGTCCTAATTGTCATCTGATGACTGGTGGATCATTCACCGATTCGTGAGGCGATTTTCGAGATTTTCGTAGTTTTCGTGGCAGAGCAGAATGCCTCCTTTAGGCGTGCTTTGGCACAGCCAGCTGCAACGAGACCCATGGTCTTTAAGACCTTCGGGAGCTGTTTGGTGAAGTGCTGGCCATGCGTGGCAGTTACTGGTCCAAAATTTGGTACCCATGGCATGTCCAGACTCCAGGATCCACGGCATGGTTATCCATGGGTTATCCATGACTTATCCATGGGTTATCCATGGTAAGGGTGGCTACCCGGGTGGAGGAACCCGCATGGTGAACTTTGTCTTTAAGCCTTGCCAAAGCTGGCTATGACTCAGGCTGGCTATGACGAAGAGCTGCCAAATACATGTGAGCGCCTCAAGGGGTGACAATGCATGATGATGTAGATACCGAAACTTCATAGTGTTCCTTCGATGATACCTGCTGTACGTGGCAGGTTTAAATGAGGAGCCTTGCCAACTTTCCACATTCATTTTGCGTTCTAGCCATTCTAGCCCTTGAATGCCCTTGATAGAATGCAGATATTCAGTGATATTCAAGACATAACTCTGAAGTTGTCCAAATTTTCCCTTCACAGATCTTCATGACCAACTGCCCATGGGTGATGAGGCGTTGAAGCGCTGCGCATGGCCTTCGCCGTGTTAGCCTCGGAGTCAGAGGATCTGGTCTTGGCATCTGCTGCGGTGTTGGATCAGTTGATGAGTTCCTACCTGGGATGCGTGGGGTCCATGGCACCTTTGGCACTGGTGGCTTTCTTCCACCCGGCTGCTTGGTGTAGGCCCTGTAGGCCGTTCCGCGGTGGTCGAATGGGGATAAGCCGCAAAGAAGTGGACTACGGAGCATGAAGTGAGCAAGGACAGGAATATGCTTGCAGTATTTCCCAGCTGAATCATCCATTGCTTCCAAGATTCCCTGGAAAGCAGTGTCAGGGGAACACAGGTGATGCCTGTCCGTCAACATTGAAAAATACAGTATGTCATGATGTCAAATTTTACAACATCTTCAACAGCCGGAAGCCTATGCTCGATGGCTTTTTTCCGAGGCGTGGGAGTTCCGGCCGATCTACGCCACGCTTCTGATGGAGGTCCTGAGAGATCTGCGGCTGGCGCTGCCAAGGCTGATCATGTTGAGAGATCCCGACGCTTTGGATACACAGTGGCCATGGCTTTCTTTTTTGGGGGTAGCCTCTGGTAATTTTCCCCATAGATGGCTTGGATACCAGAATTTTTCCCATAGAAAATTATCATCTTGATCATCTTCATAGGGAAAACAGTTAGATACCCTCTGGTAAACAAACATAGCTATTGAAAATGGCCATAGAAATAGTGAGTTTTCCCATTAAAAATGGTGATTTTCCATAGTTATGTAAACGTTTACCCCATTTATAGTTGATTTATCCATCAAACATGGTGATTCTCCATAGTTATGTAAACGTTTACCAGAGGGTAAGAGCTTGATCCAGCAACGGAAGATGTGACACGTGGCTGATTTTGGATCCTCCAGGGATCCTTCACATTGGGCCTCCAGCCACCAAAACCCAACGATGTCACCGATGTTGAAACGTGGGGATTTCAAGCTGTTGAAACATCCATATTACGTGGACTAATAACAACCAGTCATATTTGGTCACTTCAACTATCATTTTGACTGGTTGCATTTTAAACTTTTAAACCATGTGAAGTGCAATGGTTTTCCACAGCTCCCATAGATTTTGGCACAGATTTCGATCTTTTAGGTCAGCTTCGCCCTGCTATGAGGATTGCATCTGGCTGCCGAGCAGAGAACAGGGCATGGAGTTGAACAAAGCAGCAGGGCTGCCGCCAAGACAAGGTGCTGACAACCTTGCAGTGCCCTGGGCGGATCTGTTGGAGCTAGAGGTTTTGGGATGTGGAACTTGTGATTCAGCAAATCATTGAGGAAAGTGGATGGAAATGGGCCAAGATGGCATTGAACGAGATTTTATCTTCAGGAAAAAATGCAAATGGATTTCTTGAATTTCAGATTTCAAACATCCCCTTTGCATCAGATTCTTGTGATTTTCATACACTCAGATTTTTGAACAATTATACCCTCATGATTTTCCATAGGTTTCCAATATCCCGGTAGATATACGCCAAAAGAATTCCAAAAGAGTCATCCACAGAAAGATAAAGAAGGAAATCCTCATTTCATTACATGTGTTTTCTATTATATATATATATATTGTTTATATATGTACATATATATATACATACACTATATATATACATACACTATATATACACATACACTATATATATACATACACTATATATATACATATATTATATACATACACTCTATATATATATATACATACACTATATATATACATACATACATACATACATACATACATACATATATTATATACACTATATATATATACATACACTATATATATACATATTATATACACTATATATATAATATATAATATATATGTATATATATGATTATAATATCCATCAAGGTCCAGGATCCGAGGCCAGTGACGCGGCCACCTTGGCCACCGAAGCTGGCGCCTTCCGCGCCTCCCTGTTGTGGTTCTTCGCCTTTGGCGGGGGTCTGGCGCGCAATGAGGATGGAGGTGGGGGATGAAAGAGCCAAAATGGGTGCTTTTTCATGAAGAAAAGTAGGATTCAAACTTCAAACCATCAATAGCTGGGAATTAACCAACACAAATGGGCAACATGGCAATTTATTATAGGATTTCATGGGAGATATGTGGTCGACACATTTACTTTTACCATCAACAGCATTCAACGTTTGAAAACTGGAAATTGAGCTTTTCAAAGCATGATGGTTCTCAGGTATTTAGTTTTTTGAGGATACCGATGCTTTACACATATCCACTAGAGTTTTTCCAAACATGAGGGGAGCTGGAAGGCTTTAAACCACTCAATAATTTGACATCAAAGAACATGGGGGATTTATATCAGCCAAGCGGTAAATCAAACATGACTGGCTGGGAAGCCCAACGGGCCATGGAGCTGATTCCCGAAGGGTACCACAACCGCTGCGACTCAACTGACTGTTGAAACATCTGCATTTTGTGCACATTTTTTTAAAGATGATGTATAGCAACCTCCAACAAGATAGACAAGTAAAATCCCATCAAAATAGAGATCTGTCGCTTTTCTATTTTTTTGGGGGGGGTCTATACCGATACCAATTTGGATGGGCCTGCTGTTGAAGGCCACGAGTCGATGCTGTTGGTGGACTTGGGGAAAAGGTCAGCTGCTCCCAAGCTTGTGGAACTCCCAGCACCACCTGTGACCTGGCTTCTTTTCGGAGGTCAGTTCCACGATGAAAAACGGGAGACTGATGGTTTTGGGGTCCCGGATTTGATGAAACTGGCATATGAACTTAAATTAATTATACGCCATTATATCCCATGATGTCCCATGATGTCAATTTTATATTTATGGAATCCACTGGTGATATTAACTTAAATGAATTAAACCCATTATATCCCATTCAGAAATTATACCCATTATTATATCCCATTAAATATGAACCCATTCTATCCATTATTATATCCCATTATGTATTTATCTCAATTTTATTTGATCCAAGCATGTCCCAGGAAGAGCTGAGCTCCAAGCTGCGCCAATGCTCCAGCGCTGCAGGGGCCGCAGGGGGCTGGGGTGCAGCCTTCGCCAGCGCCAGGGCGCAGCTGGTGCAGATGCTGTGCCTGTTGTGCTACAGCCGCTGTGATGGAAAGATTGCTATGAAAAACCCACATGGAAACAGGGTTTAATTCATCTAACCGAATCTAACCATCAAAATCTGGATTCAATCATCAGCCGCAGGGACTTAACGAACAACATATTTGGATTTTGGCGAAGGAACATATTGATATTTAACATGCTGCAACATGTGTCTTTACCTGAAAGTTTAGAACATCATGAGAGCATTCCCTTTCTTTACCGTCAAAACTGACATTTTGGGGGAGACCCAATTTCTGAACAGAACAGCTAGGCTTAGTCGCTGCTTGGCGGAGGTTTGATTGCCAGAGTGGTTAAGTGCTTGGTTAAAAAATGCCTTCAACTCTTCTGAATTCGGTGAACCTGGTTTCTCAGATTTCTTCAGGTTCCGACACAATGCAATGCCGCAATGCTGTCCTGACCACCTGTGAAAGCCTCTTGCAGCTGGGTGAAGCTTGGAGAAAGTCAGATTTTGGTGAGGGCCACTGTAGGCTTCAAAACAACACCCCGTCCAGCAACCCCCATAAGACCTGTAGGTTGCCAACATACAGCCCCAAAGGCGGTCCAGCAACCAGCATAAGACCTGTAGGTTGCCAACATACAGCCCCAAAGGCGGTCCAGCAACCACCATAAGACCTGTAGGTTGCCAACATACAGCCCCAAAGGCGGTCCAGCAACCAGCATAAGACCTGTAGGTTGCCAACATACAGCCCCAAAGGCGGTCCAGCAGCCACCATAAGAGCTGTAGGTTGCCAACATACAGCCCCAAAGGCGGTCCAGCAACCAGCATAAGACCTGTAGGTTGCCAACATACAGCCCCAAAGGCTGTCCAGCAACCAGCATAAGACCTGTAGGTTGCCAACATACAGCCCCGAAGGCGGTCCAGCAACCAGCATAAGACCTGTAGGTTGCCAACATACAGCCCCAAAGGCGGTCCAGCAACCACCATAAGACCTGTAGGTTGCCAACATACAGCCCCAAAGGCGGTCCAGCNAAGGCGGTCCAGCAACCAGCATAAGACCTGTAGGTTGCCAACATACAGCCCCAAAGGCGGTCCAGCAACCACCATAAGACCTGTAGGTTGCCAACATACAGCCCCAAAGGCGGTCCAGCAACCAGCATAAGACCTGTAGGTTGCCAACATACAGCCCCAAAGGCGGTCCAGCAACCACCATAAGAGCTGTAGGTTGCCAACATACAGCCCCAAAGGCGGTCCAGCAACCACCATACGACCTGTAGGTTGCCAACATACAGCCCCAAAGGCGGTCCAGCAACCACCATAACACCTGTAAGTTACCAACATACAGCCCCAAAGGCGGTCCAGCAACCACCATAAGACCTGTAGGTTGCCAACATACAGCCCCAAAGGCGGTCCAGCAACCAGCATAAGACNGGTCCAGCAACCACCATAAGACCTGTAGGTTGCCAACATACAGCCCCAAAGGCGGTCCAGCAACCAGCATAAGACTTGTAGGTTGCCAACATACAGCCCCAAAGGCGGTCCAGCAACCACCATAAGACCTGTAGGTTGCCAACATACAGCCCCAAAGGCGGTCCAGCAACCACCACAAGACCTGTAGGTTGTCAACATACAGCCCCAAAGGCGGTCCAGCAACCACCACAAGAACTGTAGGTTGCCAACATACAGCCCCAAAGGCGGTCCAGCAACCACCATAAGACCTATAGGTTGCCAACATACAGCCCCAAAGGCGGTCCAGCAACAACCATAAGACCTGTCGGTTGCCAACATACAATGCCCCAAAGGCGGCCCAGCAGCCACCATAAGACCTGTAGGTTGCCAACATACAGCCCCAAAGGCGGTCCAGCAGCCACCATAAGACCTGTAGGTTGCCAACATACAGCCCCAAAGGCGGTCCAGCAACCACCATAAGACCTGTAGGTTGCCAACATACAGCCCCAAAGGCGGTCCAGCAACCAGCATAAGACTTGTAGGTTGCCAACATACAGCCCCAAAGGCGGTCCAGCAACCANGGTCCAGCAACCACCATAAGACCTGTAGGTTGCCAACATACAGCCCCAAAGGCGGTCCAGCAACCAGCATAAGACTTGTAGGTTGCCAACATACAGCCCCAAAGGCGGTCCAGCAACCAGCATAAGAACTGTAGGTTACCAACATACAGCCCCAAAGGCGGTCCAGCAACCACCATAAGACCTGTAGGTTGCCAACTACAGCCCCAAAGGCGGTCCAGCAACCACCATAAGACCTGTAGGTTACCAACATACAGCCCCAAAGGCGGTCCAGCAACCACTATAAGACTTGTAGGTTGCCAACATACAGCCCCAAAGGCGGTCCAGCAACCACCATAAGACTTGTAGGTTGCCAACATACAGCCCCAAAGGCGGTCCAGCAACCAGCATAAGACCTGTAGGTTGCCAACATACAGCCCCAAATGCGGTCCAGCGGCCACCATAAGACCTGTAGGTTGCAAACATGCAGCCCCAAAAGCGGTCCAGCAACCGCCATAAGACCTGTAGGTTGCCAACATACAGCCCCAAAGGCGGCCCAGAAACCCAGCAACCACCATAAGACTTGTAGGTTGCCAATACAGCCCCAAAGGCGGTCCAGCCACCAGCATAAGACCTGTAGGTTGCCAACATACAGCCCCAAAGGCGGTCCAGCAACCACCATAAGACCTGTAGGTTGCCAACATACATACAGCCCCAAAGGCGGTCCAGCCACCAGCATAAGACCTGTAGGTTGCCAACATACAGCCCCAAAGGCGGTCCAGCAACCACCATAAGACCTGTAGGTTGCCAACATACAGCCCCAAAGGCGGTCCAGAAACCCAGCAACCACCATAAGACTTGTAGGTTGCCAACATACAGCCCCCAAAGGCGGTCCAGTAGCCACCATAAGACTTGTAGGTTGCCAACATACAGCTCCAAACTCACCAAAAGCTATCCGAGCGGCCCACCACGAGAGCCAACCTACAGCCCCACAAACCCCAAACAAGCTTAAGACCCTTGGATTTTCTTTTTGGTTTTCGCTGCGGAGAAACCATTCTTCGCCAGGGCTCGATCTAACAGTTTTGGTCAAGGAGGACCCCTCAAAAGAGCACGTGGGGCTACCCTCTGGGAATCAAAATGCATTTTCAATGGGAAAACTATCGAATTAGATGGAGATTTTTCAATTGCCATGTTTGATTGCCAGAGGGTATTCCAAAGCATCCAAGGAAGCATTGTGACAAAGCCTTCTCCGGTACTTCTTGTCCGAATGTCTTAGTAGTGCCATCGCGCTCTGGCATGTCATGGGAAGAGATCTACGACCAGGTGGGAGCGGCAGAAACAAGCGAAGTTTCATGTTGCGGGCTTTACTTTGTGCAGTCACTGGGATTTCGTTAAAAGTGGACCTCCAATTCCAAGGGGCTCACTTACCCCACCCTCCAGTGGCAATTAGGTTGCTATCCCCGTGTATCCGCCCGATTTGGGACAAGGCGCCAAGGTGTACTTGTTCCACAACGCAGGTGCAGCAATGAACCATCGAGCCTGTGACATTTGTGGCCACGCCTTGTTGATGGGATCCACCTTGGTTCCACAAAGCTCTGCCAGTGCGCCGCGCTTGTTGCAGCTCATGGTGATGGCTGCCAAAGTCTTCATGTCACGTGCAAGTTCAGCAGCGGATCTGGACCTGCTGCCGGCTGCTGCTAGAAGTTTGGCATTGGTCATGCTTGTTCAGTTTTCAACTCGGGAGGGATTACCTTCCGGATGGAATATCTATCTATCTGTCTGTCTGTCTATCTATATATATATCCCTTTAGTAGATGATCTTCCCAGTGAAACCCCCATTTGTAGGAGATTTCCAATTGCCATGTTTGACTACAGGATGGTAGTTTGTATGCTTCAAGGCGAAACTGTATTGCAAGGCAGGATTAATGTGGATTAACCCCCTGGAGAAACAACCTTTGATTCTGGGATAATCTCCCATCTGTCTCTGACCCACATACAATCGAGCACGTCCACTTGGGAGTATCTGTGAACCCTTTTAGGACTTCACATTTTCGTATTCTTCAATCTCCACGATTTTGGCATTTTAAGTATGTTCATAGATTTTTTGTATCTCCATCTTCCCTCGTTCTTTTGTAAGCTTCACCACAAGGAAAGATGGGACACGAGAAGGTACCACCCGTGGCGGTGGCAGCAATTTGCCGTGCATGTTGGAGTCTGAAAGAGAAGAACCCGCGAAGTTTGGTGGAGGGCCTTGTGCAAAGACACCTTCTGACTTTTCTGCTGGATATGGTCTCAGAAGATTCTGGCAAACCGCAAGCATCAGCTTGGCTGCTGATTGCGGTGGCGAAAATGATGGGGGCTCAACCTGCTTTGGTCGATGTCTTCAACCGGGGCGAGTTGCTTGGGAAGGCACCTGCTATGCTTCTTGCATCCGCTTCGTTGGATGACGGCACTCAGAACTTGACTCAAAGCTCTCGATCCAACATGGCAGAGGCGCCCAAACATTGGGAAAATGGTTAAAATCTTAAATATCAAAGCAATGTAAAAGGAGGTGGGGGTCATATTCAAAATGGTCATGACTTCTTGACACTAGGTCTGGGAAGCGCTGCCAGTTTTGATCACCCGACCCTTTTTCTATCCGCTATTCCCATCCAGATGGAGCAATCCAGGTCACTCACGTCACCAGCATTTCAGGTGCTGCGACAAACCGACCTGGCCTTCAGTGAGTGGAGCAGCTACCGTGACCGCGTGGCACAAGCGCTGCAAGGCCCAAGTGCGTCGGGTCAGGCTTCCACGGCCCTTGTGGCTTCGGGGGCAGACTCTTGGCAGCAGTGGCAGTGGCTGAGCGTAGACGGTAGAGGGCACATGACATAAAGATACATGATGCACACTGGTGTGGAAATTGCAGTTAGCCGAAGGAAGAAGCAATATGGACAGATGGAAAAGCAGAGGTGGGAAGAGTCAGAGAAGAGAAAGGAAGAAGAAAGAATGTCAGAGAAGAGAAAGAGTCAAAAGAAAGAAGATGCAGGTGCGCGAAAAGGTGTCGTGAAACACTCTGTTTTTTCCAGTGTTTTATTGCCTCGGAGGGTCGAAAAGTAGGCTCGCTAAAGCGGCGGGTGCGGAGCCATCTGGGCAGATAAGAGATCAAAAACTGCACGTCACTGTGGCGCGAAGCCCATCTAAGTCAAAATGCTAAAATCACCACATGTTCGGACCACTTTTGGACGTTGAGAGTTGAGATGTTGAAAAAGGGAACGCCGTTACGCCGTCCTGGCACGAAGCACATTTCGAAGTGAAAGGTGTTAAATACTGATGCTCTTGTACCACCTTTGGGCGTTGAAATGTTGACACTGCACTACATTACACTACACCACACTACACTACAGCTACAGCTACGGTGACACTACAACTACAACTACAACTACGACAACTACAACTACATTGCAACTACAACTGCCACTGCAACGACACTTGCATGCAACTACAACTACACTACACTACGCTACACTACACTAGGCTTCAACTAAACTACACTACGCTACACTACACCACACTACAATGCACTACAGCCACAACTACAACGGCAACTGCAACTGCAACTGCAAGCGCAACTGCAACTGCAACTGCAAATACACTACACTACACTAGGCTTCAAACACACTACACTAGACTACCCTGCGCTACAACTACAACTACAACTGCAACCGCAACTGCATCTACACCACGTCACACTACAGTACGCTGCGCTACACTACAACTACACTACACTAGGCTTCAACTACACTACATTACACTACACTAGACTATATTGCATTGCAAATACAACTACGCCTACACCTACAACTGCACTACAGCTACAGCTACACCTATCACTACAACTGCAACACATCTACACTGCATTGGATTACAACTGCACTACACTACGCTACACTTGACTACATTAGACTACGCTGCACCACAACTACAACTGCAACTACACTACACTACAGCTAGGAGAGACTCAGGGCCTCAACCGCCTTTCGATCCATCAGTGGGTTCATTCTGCCATCCATGCATCACAACAACCCACCTCTCCTATGGCTTCTTATCTTTGAAATTTCCGCCACCCCCTTGTGCGGTACTACTGCTGTTAGTTACATGCCATCAACCGGCAATCCTCATGATTGAGCCAGGGAGGCCGGCAATCACACAGGATGGCAGCGTTGTGTCGGGTGTGGTTGATCCGTTGATTGCCTTGTCCGAGGCGAACTTTGCCCGCTGGCTTCATTTGATGAGAGACTCTGACGGGCGATTTATGGTCGAGTCTCCACAGACTCTTGGCGATCAACAAGACTACAGCAAGATGGATTGTTGTTGATGGTTGCTGATGGTGGTTCAGTGATGTTGATGAGACTTGTTGATGATTGTTGATGGTGTGAATGAGGGTTGTTGATGATGGTTGTTGATGATGGTTGCTCCAAACCACCCCGTTGCTGATATTGTTTTCTTTTCTGCTTTCATTGCTGGGCTGAACAACGCCACGGCCTAGCCCGACCCAGGAGAATCTCTTTATCCGGGCCTCCGGTGTTTGTCTATGCCCAGCCGATCATCAGCTGGGTGCAATCAAGCTGCCATGTCACATTGCGAATAGATCTCTACAATGCCACAGCGTTGAGATGCTTGGATTCATATCATATTCATATTTGTTTGGGGGTCCAGTTGGGCTTATTAATGGACATATATATATATATATATATGTATGTATATATACATACATAATATATATACACATAATATATATATATACATAATATATATATACATATATATATTTACATATTTACATATACATATATGTATATACATATACATATACATAAATATATTATGTACATATACATATATATATATATACACACACGTAAAATATATATATATATATATACATACATAATATATATATATATATATATATGTATACATACATACATACATACGTACGTACATACATATATATATATATATATATATTCAAATAATTATGGTAACAACCACCATTGGTCTTTCGCATTTTTCCTGAACATGGAGGCCTTTCGAACGGGACAGCGCGGATAATCCCATTGGAAAAAACTCTCTGGTTGTTCTCTGTTTTTGTCTCTCGTGCCCAGGCATTCGAGATGTGCGAGTGAACTTGTCCATCAGCCGCCAGTCTCGCATGGGAGAACGGCCGGAGAAGACGGGAGGCTGGCACTTTCTTGAAGGTTTGTTGCGGCCTTTGGCGAACACTTCATTGGACGCTTGGCTTGCACCTCAGTGAGACGGCGATTTAAGGCTTGTGGTATGGTGTGGTCATTTCGCAAAGGGTTCGCTTCTGGTTCATCTCAAGCCCTGACCACGAGCAGCATCCAGTGTTTCTACCCTGGTCATGTGTGAAAACCATTGTGTCATCTCTAGTAGGCAATGGCTGAGATACTCCAACTCATCATTAGTCTACCTGTTCTCCCCCTGGAAGTTGGCGTTGCCGAGGAATCCATCACATGCCGAAGCACAGCAAGTGTATGGCGCGACCTCTATTTGCATTTCCCTCCAAAACCCCTCAGTCTGTCGCTGTCCCTGAGTTATGGCAAGATCATGCCCGACACATGGCCGAATTGCGATAGTATTATCGTTGGTGCTCGCGTTAGCATGGTTCAGTATGGATGTTTCAGTATGGAATATGCCATGGCAACCATTGCTGTTGGGTTTGCCAAAAAGGTAAGGCCGGAATTCTTTGCTCGAAACTTCAATTGGGATAAACCCAAACATTCATTGGAGTGAGTTAAGGGAAAATCTTAACCGGAAACCCATGGGTTTTTACCATCAAATTGGTTGGGCTTTCCGGTTAAAAATTTCCCATCATCCAATTCTATGAAACATGGACCAAACATGGACCAGCGGTTTTTGCCTTCAACAACCGAGCCACGGCGTCACGGGCGTCGTCACGGGAAGCCAGGAGAGCACTTTGTCGGGCCTGACGCCAGCCAGCACTCCCATGACTGGTGCTGGAGCGGAAGATCTTTGGAGCGATGAGGCAGGTCCCAAGTTCTTGGATATACATCGCGGTTTTTGGAGGTTCAAACCGCTGATTTTTTTGCAGATTGAAAAAGCAAGTGCATCTAGAAATTCTTCTCATTGTGAGGAGGTGACAGGAAAGAGGACTTGAGACTGGCTGTTTCTTCGCAGTTGACAAGTCTTGCAACTTTCAAGTGTCTCTTTTTCAGGAAGATGAAGACAACAGCCGGTTGCGCTTCAGATGCCTTCCCATCTCCGGATCCTTGTCCTGGTATTTCGTGCCCTTCCTCGGCTTCGACTGCGAGAACAAGATCTTCCCACCGCCATTGATCTTTGCCGCATGTCCTCACAGCAAGATGCACAATGCCAAGGACGGAGTTGGGTTGTGACCTTCAAGCCTAAAGCAACTTTTTTTTTGCACCATAGATATGCAGTTACATTAGCACCGATGGTGGTTTGAACTACATGTTATGTTTTCACTATATTTTTTGATCCCCGTAGGCCAATATTTTTATGTCTTGAAGCTTGAAGTTCAATCAGTTGCGACAGCAATGCGACGCAGGAGCTGGGCATCCCGCAGAACTGGGCTATCAAGGGCTTTCGGCAGATACCTCCGTCTGAGATTGGTGGTCGGGCTCGGCAAGACTGCCGCTGTTTTGCAGGTGCACAGATAGGACTTGATAGGACAGATAGGGCACGCGCACACAATGGATACACCAATGAAAGGACGATACATAGGACTCAATGACACTGTGTTATATAAGATATACAACATACAATAAGGGATAATATATGTATATATGTATATGATGTATGTAGTATTATTCAGTATTACATCAATGTAGCACTAGATTATTATATAAACATGTAAATGCAACTACAGATCCAAAATCTAAACTCAAATCCAAATAAAAGTAAACATACATATTATATATGTATATACACATATTATGTACTGATTATGTGCATGTAATGCCATGTTGTGTAATGTTATGTAATGTTTGGTCATGCCATATAATGTTATGTACTGTTTTGTAATGTTATGTCATGTTGTGAAATGTTATGTAACTGTATATAATTTTATGTAGTGCTGTGCAATGTTATGTACTGTTTAGCAATGTCATGCAATGTTGTGTAGCGTTGTGCAATGTTTTGCAATGTTGTGACGTGCGGTGTTGTGCAAAGTTTTGCAATGTTACTTGCAACGTTTGGCAATGTTTTGCAATGTTATGCAATGTTATGAAATGTTTTGCACTGTCTTGCAATGTTATGCAATGCTGTGCAATGTTATGCAGTGTTGTGCAACGTTATGCAATATTATGCAATGTTATGCAATGTTACGCAATGTTTTGCAATGATATGTACTGTTTTGCAATGCTATGAAATGTTTTTTGTCTTTCAAATATAATGTTATGTCATTTTGTAAAAAGCTGTGTCATGTTCTATCATGTTATGTCATGTTTTGTAATGCTATCTAATGTCATGCAAGTATACAATGTAATGTAATGTAATGCAATGTAATGTAATGTTGTGTAATAATATGTAAGTTGATGCAATGTTATGTAGTAATATGTAATGCTACGTAATGTCATCTACTATTTCATCCAATATTTTGTAATGTTATGTAATGTTACATAATGTAATGTAATGTAATGTTTTCCAATGTTATGCAATGTTATGTGATGTGATGTCAGGTTATGTCATGTTGCATATACTGTCAAATGCAACAACTTGGTCCAGAATATGCCAGTTGATCAACAGTTCAACTGAGTTTTACATATTGGGTGTTTGAATGCTCCTTCCAAAAACAGAGACCCCCAGCCTGAATCGCAGGCATCGGCTGTGATGCTGAGAGCCTTCTGTGCTTCATTTTGCGACCGGAATCAACGCTGGAAGTGCGCTCCAATAACGTCTCCGGGCAGCGCACAGAACAGGGGTCCAGCAGGGGTTGATATACAAAGAATATATATATATATTTATAGATATGTATACAGTATATATATATATATGTTTCGGTGCTTTGATTTTTTTAATCATAAGAATGTCACATGAAATGGGTATTTTGAACATATTCCAAAATTCTTGGTGATTATTTTTCGAATATTCCAATTGTTGGGTGATGTGTCAGTGTTTTCTTTCCCACCCTTGTCCAGAACCACTGGCAAAAAAACAAGTTCAAATTTGCTTTCAACTTTTGAACACGCATTCATCTTCGAAAAACGCTTCCCTCCCAGAAATTCTCACTTTCTAAGCGTAGGAACATTCCAAAAATGTCAAATGTCATGGCCACCAGCTTCAACGAATGGTTGTCCCATATATAGAACAATGGAAGTTGCTGAGCCTTCGAACCTTCCTCCTTTAATCGCGTTGCAGGAGTGGCTCCTTCAAGCGGTCACAGCAGATTTGATGTTCTGGCTGTTGGCTGATGAACAAACGCTTGACAATTCAAGTGATCAAAAAGAACTGGGCGCCGGTGTTGAGACTGTTGAGATATCCAATTTGGATTAGGAAGTTTGCACACGTTCCATGAATTCAGCGTGCCATCGTGTGACCTTCCTTTCGATCAGATGGGTTTTGATTAGATCGAGTGAAACACTGGGTGAATACTGGGACCTTTTGTTCTCCGCCAAATGCAACGAATGCATCGGCAGCAGCAACAACAGAACAGTAACAGAACAGGAATGACAACAATGACAACAATGACAACAATGACAACGACAACAACGACAACAGCAACCACGACAAAGGCAACCACAACAACAACGACAACAACGACAACGACAACAACAACAACGACAACGACAACGACAACAACAACAACAACGACAACGACAACGACAACGACAACGACAACGACGACGACAACGACAACGACAACGACAACGACGACAACAACATCATCATCAACAACAACAACATTAACAACAACAACAACAACATTAACAACAACAACAACAGTAACAACAAACACCAGCATCAACAACAAAAAACAGCAAGAAGGACAACAACAGCACAGCAGGGAGAGCGCAACACCCCCAACATCATTAATTGTAGCCGAGTATCCTCGTGGCCATCAGTAAGGGTTGTGGACTTGTTTGGATCAAATACTCCAGAGCAACCCCACATATGAAAGGACCACATGGCAGCAGCTAGGCGTGAAAGCAGTGACGTTGTTGAACGCCCTAGTCATGTGTAAATCATTGTTGACTCAAAGTTTTTTCGCGCTTGTTGAAAATGACTGCCCCAGCTGAGAAACATGAATGATTCCAGCTGTCAAAACAAAATTGGAAAGCACCCAGAGGGGACTGTCACCTGTCAGTGTCGGTGCTGGCGCGGCTGCAACAAGAATGAATGGCAGAACCGCCAACTTCCATTAGCTTGTCAATTGGGATTGAATGCAACTTATCACCAGCTGGCGCTTGAATTCTCAAGACACCACTATAGCGCACTGTGAACCTGAGGAACCTGCTCTACTTCCATCATCCAGCGCCAGACACCTTGCAGTCATCAATCAAATCGCATAGTCTTGAAGGCACTGCAGGAAAATTAAAGAATGAATCTTTCGAGCAAACCCTATGTTTCTTGTATCACATTCACCTTGAAAACAACCCGAGTATATTCACATACATACATACATACATACATTACATACATACATACATACATACATATATAGATATCACACCTTTGCAATGAGTTGGTGCCAGTTGAAAACTTACATCATTTTCTCCACTAGAAGGTACTGGATCCCTTTTTTGTTGTAGCAGTCTTGCACCTAATATGTACCCTCTGGTTATGACTAACATAGCCATGGTATAAATGGCCCATAGAAATAGATGGTTTACCTATTAAACATGGTGGATCTTTCCATGGCAAACTGGCAATGTCATAACCTGAGGGTATATATAATGTATATCTTCATTCATTAGATCCCCATTTATCCAGATGAATGATCTTGTTAATGTGGTATGTTCCAATAGTCTTCAGAGATTTTTAATAGATAAACCCAGGTAAACCATCTATTTCTATGGGCCATCTATACCATGGCTATGGTAGTACCACCGGAGCGTTGGAAAAACCATGGCTTCGAACTTCAGCCATTTGGCTCAGCAAAAAACGCGTCTCTCAGTGCCTTGATCGCTGTGGCCCCCTGGCCCATCCTGGCTGCGGTAAGATGTTGAAACGCCCATGTGTTGGGAGAAAGTAACATAAAGTAACAATAGTTTCCAGCAAAATTCAGTGACTCGTAGTTATTTGAGATGGTTTCCCAACAAAATAGATGTTTTCCCCATCGGTTTCCATTAATGACAGCTGTTTTTTTGCAGAAATCTGGTCGAACTTCGAGGCGACCAGATGGATCACAATGAGGAGCCTCTGGGCCAGGTTTGGATACGGTGGAGGGAGCTACCCTCTGGTAAACTAACTAACATAGCTATTGAAAATGGCCATTTATAGTCAGTTGTCCCAGTAAAAATGGTGATTTTCCGTAGTTGTGTTAGTTTAACAGAAGGTATGGGTATCCACAATTTCTAACGGAAAGCCAGTTCGAGCCACGAATTGAGTTTCCAAACTGTATGAAACTCAGAAAGGGTGTGCTGAAACTGGCATCCTCTGCTCTGCTGCAGGTGGAGGATGCGAGAGTGACTCGTTTGGGCACCAAGATGGCTATCCCATGCCACACGGGATCAAAGTCAACATTTCTCTAAGTGTCTGGTTTTCTTCATCAAATATGGGAGTTTCAACCGTGAAATTTCAGCGGAAAAGCAATTCTGGGATGATCCAACTTGCTTCATGGAGGATGCTAGTCCCCGCCCTCCTTAGGTCAGGGTCGATATAGCGCTTGGCTGAAGAAGGCTGCTCGAACGCACTGGGCCTTTGGATCCATGTTTTGAGCTTCACACAAGGGTCAGAAGTGTGTGTACCCAGTCACCCTTTCCTCAGATGAAGTCTCGAAAATGGCTGGTTCAAGCACTGGAAATGGCTAGGTGAGTGTGGTTTCACAGGTGCTTCGTCACTTCGTTCTGAATTAGTCAGGCGAAGAGTGAGAATGCACGGTGTAAGCTGATTCAAAGTCACAACACGCGGTGCCCGGTGCGGTGATGCGGGAGGGGATGGTAAAAACATCATCTGACATCATCTTACTGTTGATGTACTGTACAAGGATGAGCCAAACAGTCCAAGGAGATTCAACGAAGAGTAACGAAGGATAGATTGAAATGCCTTGAGGATCCCTGAGGCAAACTTGGCTTTGTTGATGTGGTTGTCTTTTTGTTTAGTTGCCAGCCAATCAGTTGGCTTGGCTTTTGTCTACACTGTATACACGAGCAAGCGCAGGTATTTCACCATCGCCTTTGATTCGCAGATCATATTCTACTCTCACTCAACATCGCAGAAGAAGGCGCCTGGCAAGACGACGAATCACAACGATAGAAGTAATGCAATAGGATCCCCAAAACCCAAAGAATGCATTGCGCCAGAAGGATCTAATCTGACTAATCTATTGGAGCGATCTTTTTCTGAGAAAAAGAGAGGATTTCTCACATTTGTCACTGGCTAAGTTGGATGAGAAGGTCTGGTTGTCTGGATTTGTCTGGATTTCCACCGCACAGGTCTCACAACCCATTCCTTTTAGGGACATCCTGGGTGCCGAGCGGCTGTGACCTCAAGCAAGTATGCTGTTGGATGCTGTTGGATGCTTGGAATCGAGAGATTTAAACTCAGCAAGTTCCAACCATCAATATCAATACCAACAACAATGGACCTCCCACCATTTGTACATCATTTTCAGAAGAAAGCCATAGATTTCCAGACCATTCCAGACGTATGTCAATTTACCGGAGGGTGACTCTCCCCATAGAAGCAAGTGGTCTGGCCTCATGTGGATCCCTTGTAACACTTGTAACGCCTGCCGTTGATTTAGGCTACCATTACCGACAAAATGTCGAAAGAGCAAAACTGCAATGTGTGGCGGCCAAGTTGACCTAGAGTTGACCTAGAATGACAATATATGACAATTGAGTAGGGTTTTCAGGTGTTTACAGAGTTTGTTCAACAACTGTAGATGTTTGATCATCCAACTGGGAATCCAGCTGGGAATGAGGCACTTTTGCCTGGCTTCATTTTGGCAAAGGGAAACCTCTCATTTCGATTGGCTGTGCTCACCTATATGTTGTTTTATATGTTGTTTTTTTACATGTTGTTTTTCCTATCGATTGATCCAAAAAAACATCGGAAAAATCGTCTCTTTGGCACCCATTGGGATGATCATGGGCCCTACTTTCCCCATTCAAACAGCTGGCCGAGGATTTTCGGCTTCATTCTGAAGACCAAACCAAGGACCTTTGAGATCCGAACTCAGCTGGGTCTTCGCTTAGAGACATTTTGGAGTCAATTTTTTGTCAACAAAAATACTTTCGAAATACATATTTATTATTCTCATTTATTATCATTTATTATCATTTATTATTTGCTAGTGTACTTTGTGACAACATTCCTCTTGGCTCCTTTGTGGTTCTTTTTGGAATTCTAGACTGCCAGAGTGGTTTCAGTTTTGTGCCACTTGATGCAGCATAGTTGCAAACCTGGTTGCAGTGTCCTGTCAGGTTGTTTACGAATAGCAGTACTGATGCTGCGCAGCCCTTTGCTCAGATAATCTCTTCTGCAGTGGCTGTCCAAGGCTTCTTGCCATGCAGATTGAGGGTCTTCAGTTTGGTAGCCTCAAAAGAGTTCATTCCTATGAGAACTGAAATTATATGCAGAAAAACCCTAAACTTATCTGATTTATGACATATTCTGTACATCTCTGTACCACTTCAGCTGAAACTGCTCCTTTCCAGAGATTTTGGAGGATGCCTTTTGCTTCGAAATATCTTTGAGGTGGACATTTTCGCTGAATGCAGCCTGGCCCTCACAGCGGGACTTTCCAGAAACAGAGAGGTAAAACGCTGCTGCCGACTCCGGAACCCCAAGCCCACCATGGCTTGAAAAATCAAGTTCCCCATTGCAATTTGGCCAGAAACTGTGGTAAATCCTTGGAAATTAAGACAACGCCAGATGGAAATCAGGCGATGGAGATGGGCAAGCTGAAATGCCTGGAGCAACTGAAGGTCCAGATGGGTTTTGGAAGGTCCAGTGACTCCAGTGATATGAACAAATAATAAAAAATACATCCACTTGGATTTTGAAGGCATCCACATTTTTTCCACATTATTTCCACTAGTTTCCAAGTTGATATATGGAATATGCCTCCAATGATCGAATGCCCAAGTTTCCACTACATGAAGGCATGCATTGTAAGACCACGAGTTCAATCGGAAAGAGATGTGAAGAGCTGCACAGAAGGGCAATTTTCTTACTATCTATTAGAAGTGGAAGAAGCAAGGTTTCGGGCAATGCCCTAGTTAAAAAAACATTTTCTCCATGCAATGTCAATCCCGGATTGATAAACCCTGGTTGATTAGGGGCGTTACCCGAAACGATGGATTAAGGGGGGGTTACCCGAAACACTTGATACATTGAAAGGCTCATTGGATCCGGGCTTAGTGCTAGGGGGGACCAGGGACTTTCTTCTGCCACATCTCAATTGCAGGTGCTTCAGGGGCAACAGGCAGGGTGTAGGAATGGGTAGGTTCTTTTTCTTGGGGGATTTGGAAAATCTTGGACTATCAGTCTGGACCATCTTTGTTGTGGTCTAGATCCATTCTACTGACCTTTTCCAGTGCCTATAGGTCGGCTACCCATACCCTCTGATCAACCTAGAGGTGCTCAAAAATTGCAGATGGATCACATGGAGCTTCTTTCCGAATGTTGTGACGCTTCCGCTTTTTTAACATATTTTGCATCAATGGGTCAGTAGCTTCCGCTGGTTCCGCGCAGGCTTTTAGCCCCGCTTGGTGCCGGCACTCCCATGGTCAAGTCAGACCAACCTGGCGCAACCTTGATCAAAAATTCCGGAGAAAGTATACATGTATGTATATGTCAAATCTCAGCGCCTGATGAACGCTGACTGAATCAAAATGTGCAACTGTTCTGGCATTCAGTTTTATGAACT
>BGNK01001224.1:0-28793 GCA_003297005.1 Symbiodinium sp. clade A Y106 | reverse complement strand
ATCCCAGCAGTATCCCGGCTCAAAATGTAAAGTGCAGAGATGTATTCACATGCATCACTGATGGGCCAGGGAAGCAAAGATGTTTTGGATGCCAATGACAAGATTGAAGCGAACAGAAACCCCGCCACAAAAGCACAAATCGCCAAACTTCCAGTCACTCGGGTGGGCAAGGCCACTGATAGCCCATGAGAGGAAATTCAGAGCGACGGTGGAGACATGCCCAGCTCATCCCTCACGAAACTGAGTACAGCAGCCGTGCGATCTTTCAATCCACGGGGCACTCCGAGGTTCTCTTTGTGCAAAAAATCACTAGTTTGCTTTCCTGTGAGGCTCTCCGTCATGGAAACAATGTCATCCCAGGACTGAGGGTTGAACTCAGCATCGAAATCTTGAAAAAGCTTCCGCGACAAGCGTTTTTGCAGTGGTTGTAACTCATGATTTGTCCCTTCAGTCACACTCACTGGCGTCACCGAGGCCGCTGCACGTGCCGAAGATCCGGTTGCCAGTTGAAGGCGCTCCATCATTTTTGCCTCCAGATCTTTCAGCTGCTGGGCCTTAGCCTGTTCTTCTTCTGCTTTTTTCATTTGATCACGAAAACTGCGGAGTTCATGTAATTCCTCTTTCATCTTTTTCATCTTGTGATTTGGCTTTTCAGGGGTGGTCTCAGGTGTCGTCGTATCAGAGTTGTCCCCAGCTGTGTGACGGCGGTGGCGCCGACGTCGCCGTCTTTCAGGCCCCTCTGACTGTGATTGTGCCATCTGTTGGCCAGCCAGAAAGCCACGCTCAAAAGAAAAAGACGAAGAAGAAGATGAGAAGGGTTTTCCTTTCTGCCAACCTTTCCCTGACCGGTAAGATCCTTTGTCATACCCCTGGGAGCCTTTGGAAGACCAGCCTGTCCACTCATTTGAATTCCACGTAGCATCGGCCGCGACTACAAAGCTGCATGCCAATAAGGTAAGCAGGCTCAAGCCACGAAGCTTGGGAAACATGAGCAGGGGCCAGTCAAATCAAAGAGGACAGATCCACCTATTTCTTGGCAAATTGGAGAAACTCACGGCTGCGGATGGCTTTCCTCAGAAACCAAATGTGCTGTTTGAGGTGCGGTCGAGAATTGTGAATAGGACCTGACAGATTTGCCGTTTTGACCAACCAATTTCGAGCAACCCAACCAGGATGTTCATCATATAAATACGCACCGCTCTGTCGGTTGATGACACTTCAGCTGCACGGAGAAGGGCGCCCAAAATTAGTGATCGCAGAAGCACAGGGTAAGTACCCCAAGGTGGGGGTGTAGAAAACTTTCGGGGTTTTGGGAAAATTTCACCAGTAAAACAATCAACAACCATATCAAGCCAAGTAACAAACCGGTCCGGAGCAGCAACTTTGAAGTTCACGCAGTAAACAATAGGCAAAAGTTCGCACATACAGTTGCGACACAGGAGTCGTGAGGCAAGAAGGACATCATCAACATACCGCAAATGCAGGCAGCAGGAGGGCCAGGAGCGATCTGAAAAAGGGAAACCATGCGTAAAGCGACGAGCTTGATTTTTTAGCCAATCCTCCTCTTCTGTAGCCAGAACTGCAGATGTTGCCACTTTAGACATTAAGCCCCCTATGGGCAAACCTTGCATTTGTGCAACAAGATGCCCCACCGAAACCAAGGACACACACATAGCCCCGAAGAAAGCACGAAGAATATCTTCTAGGGAAAACCAGAAATAAGCACTGTTCTGGCCCCCGGGTTTTGTTGACAAAAATGCTCTTCTTCGCTTTCTGCGGCCTACTGCCACGTGCGTCCAACCTGCAAGCCGCGCCTCCAAGACTATATTACTCAATGCAAAACAAGCTTTTTCTGAGCTCACTTCTTCGTAAAACTGACCAGCATCTGCAACCACAACAGTCAAGGCATTTTTCCTACAACAGCACCGCGCACATAAGTTTGGATTTTCACCAACCTGTAAGAAGGCCAACCCGTCTTTTAATCGTTTTGCGGCATCACGAAGACCCCAAGTTTCAGCACCAGGTCTCATTTCCTTGACAAGGAGTTCTGCACACCTGTGAATCCTTTTCCACACAATGCGCCTAGGCCACTTCACATAGGAACAGATCTTGCGAGCACAGCTATGGCCAATTTCCTTACAAATCCGCACACTTTTGCAACCGGACAAAAAGCATTTTGACTTAATACTGCAATAGACATATGGGAGAAGCCAGGTGCAGGGAGAAATACCTAGTCTCGTCGATAACCCTGGGCCAAGCATGTGAAGGACTCTTCGCACCACCAAGTTGTTTGCATGAGCACAGGAGGTGGACAAAAAACACCAAGTCTTTGCCGTAAGTACAAAAAGGATACACAATAACTGATACGCTCCTGGGGTCAAATACCACGCATGTTGTCGCTCTTTATCATCTGGAACCACGGCAAGATGTTTAGCAGAAAAAGACATATCCTTTGTGTATTCAGAGTACTCACGTTGAGAAAGCTGGTTGCGACGTGCTTCTCGGCAATACGCCGTAGATCTCTCAAGAGTCACCTTGGCTGTGCTAGTCACACAAGCGCGCGAGGGCAAGGTGCAAACCGGTTTCATGGCGTCAACAGCAGCCTTGCAAATGGCCTCACACCTTTCAGTCTTGCTTGGTCGAACAAGGACATCCCAATTCTTTTCACTCTTCCTCATTTTCTTCCCCAGTAAAACCTCACGCTTGAAAGACGTCGATGTTTCAGATACCACACTTGTACTTGCGGACCGCGCGCAGCGCACGTGATTCCAAAGACCTTTGAAAGACATCGTTTTTCCAGTATGGATGCGAACTTGTGAGCGGATCCAGTGCTTTTCGCTAGTCGTCCAGGAAGAACAAGTATTAATGCATCGGAACACCACTGCCCGTAGCGCATCTCTGCATGTAGCATCAGGGGCTTTGGCATGAATGCGCCTTGCAGGAAGCTGTTTCCAAAACAAATACTGACGAAGGCGTTTTTCAAGAAGGGCTTTCTGAGCCTTTTCGTGTAGAAGAGATTTAAGTCCAGCAAGCTTTGGGGCCAGAAACTGTGTCTTGCACTTCTGCTCAACCATCTCCCAATCCACATGTCTCACCGTGATGAGCCATTTCGCACAAAGCCGTCTATGCTCAGGCAGAAAAATGTCTAAAGGACCAGGAACACCAGTTAGCGCAAAGTTTGATCGCAATGTGTCCAAATACATACGGCTGAAAGGCACAGAAGTATCTTCAGTAGACTGACGCTCATCCAAGAGCATTCGCCGGTGAAAGGAAGCTGTTAACTTTTCTAACCGCAAAGATGTACAGTCCTGTTCAAACACTGATGTAACAACAGCTTTCTTCTCGCGCAGGTGCGGGCAGGGCCTTTGCCTTGGGACCCTTGACCGGTTTCTACCTTTTTTAGGGGGAACACCATTGGCATTAGGGCAGTGGGTCTTGATGTCAAACCATTCACAAGCACGAACCCTAGGCTCACTGTTGACCATAGTAACACGAAAACAACACAAATCCAATGGATGTCTTCGCACCAATCGGTAGCGGAGTTTTGCAGATTCAGAGTAATTTCGGCGCACCGTCAATAAAAGGTGTTCATGTAAACGCTTTGCAGGTCCAGCAGTGTTTGGGGCACTTGGTCTTTGTATCTGTGCAATTCCTGTATAACGAAAATGCTCACAAAACCACTGGTACATGCAAAAATCCGTACTACCTGTCGGAAAAATCGCCTGTCTCTGAAGGCTGAGGAAATCATGGGCCGTGTTTGTGCATGGGGGATGCGAGCTCACATGGAAGAGGTGTATGAAATCAGGTTTAAGCAGCCGAAGTACTTCAACCCCTCTCTTCGTAGATGCGTTCTTGAAAAGCCAGAGAATTGTTCTAGAGATACAGAAAAGACATAGCATAGCCTCGATATGTGGGCACACCCTTCGCGACTTCCCGTTCACTGGATAGGTCCACTGTAGACAAAGTGAAAAAATCTCACATACGCGTTTCCAGTCATGGGCAACGGATTTCCGAGTTATCAGTGTGTCTGCCAACCTGGAAAAAACGCAATTGCAAAGCAAGCGGGTCAGATCATGGCATGTACTTTGAACATCCCTGTGCAACCTATGCTGACCAAATTCTTGGCCGAGCCATTTCCCACAAATGAGCAGCAGGAAGTCAACCGCATTGTGTGGCAGGGGCATAGAAGTCGTTAGCAGAAACAGCGCAGAGACAAATAAAATATGGAATAGTCAATACGGTAGCGTGAAGAGAATGAAGATGAATACGAAGATGAATACGATAATACGAAGATGAATACGAAGATGACTACGAAGCGCTGAAATCCGAAGCTGGAGCACACGCGTGTCCGCCGGTCAAATCAGCGAAGATCACCAGGGTGAAAAGCCTGAAGTCTGAAGCACGCCTCTTTTCAAGCCGGGGGTGTGGAATGTCGCCAGGTGCGGGCAGGAGCGTACGTTTTTAGCCCCGCTTGGTGCCGGCACTCCCATGGTCAAGTCAGACCAACCTGGCACAACCTTGATCAAAAATTCCGGAGAAAGTATACATGTATGTATATGTCAAATCTCAGCGCCTGATGAACGCTGACTGAATCAAAATGTGCAACTGTTCTGGCATTCAGTTTTATGAACTNCAACCTTGATCAAAAATTCCGGAGAAAGTATACATGTATGTATATGTCAAATCTCAGCGCCTGATGAACGCTGACTGAATCAAAATGTGCAACTGTTCTGGCATTCAGTTTTATGAACTCAACAATCGCATTCAATACCAAGGTCAAAAATTCACTGACTCACATTCAGTGAGAGAAATGGTAATGAAAAGGAAGGCAAGATCCCTCGAGAGGAAAGAAATCGGCACAATAAACTCACACCACATGTTGACATGAAAGAAAGGCTCATCTTGGCAACGGGTGTTGCTTGTAACCCGGTCATTTCCAGCAAGCCACCAATCCCAGCAGTATCCCGGCTCAAAATGTAAAGTGCAGAGATGTATTCACATGCATCACTGATGGGCCAGGGAAGCAAAGATGTTTTGGATGCCAATGACAAGATTGAAGCGAACAGAAANATCCCAGCAGTATCCCGGCTCAAAATGTAAAGTGCAGAGATGTATTCACATGCATCACTGATGGGCCAGGGAAGCAAAGATGTTTTGGATGCCAATGACAAGATTGAAGCGAACAGAAAACGGGTAGACACACTAAAGCATGGGCTAAACTATGAATCTAAATGAGGTTTCATGGAGTGTCCAATTGTAGGGATTGCATTATACCCCCATCTTATCTTGGTTAGAATCTCATAATTATACCACATTATAGCCATGAAACTAACCCCAACCCTGCACCTCATAATATTGTTTGTTATTCCCATGATATTCCCATTTTATCATGGTTGCAATCCCCCAAATTCTGACCATATACTTTTGATCATGATATTCCCATACTGTAATAACCATATCATTATCATGGTTATAATCACCATCACCATCACCATCATCATCATCATCGCACTTTGATCATCGATCCCAGGTGAGAGAACACTTCCCTGAGACCGCCCTGGAGCTCCAGGGCATTGCCAACGACTTTGAAGGCCATGGCTATCCGGTGACGTTCCAGCGGCTCGGCGATGATGAAAGTCCTCGTCCTCGACTGGGCATCCAAAAAATGGGGGAGACTGGTGAACCAGCCATTTTACATGGAACATCAATGAATATCTCAGATATATACTGGTTGGTGGTTTGGAACATTTTCTATTTTTCCATATATATTGGGAATGTCATCATCCCAACTGACTTTGATATTTTCAGAGGTGTTGAAACCACCAACCAGTATACTCGCCCCTCAAAGTAGATGGATCCGAATCTTGAGTTGCGCCATCTATGTCAAAAAAATGGGGGATAGATGGCTCAACTCCCTTTAAAACAGGGCAGTTGAGCCATCTATGTCCCTAAAAATGACATATTTTTTGCAATCTTCTGCGCTGGTTTCCCCCCCATATTTTTTTCTCAACATCAAGCTGCTTTTTTGGGACATAGATGGCGCAACTCATTTTATACAATACAAATTTGTGCAATTCCCCCGTATATACAAGCAAAAATGATAGGAAATGTAGTAAACTTAGTTAACAATACCCTTATGTCCATCTACTGTAGTGGCAGTTGCGCCATCTACCTTTTCATTTTCAAGTAGGGCGATTTTTTCTTCAATTGGCGGACCTCGTTTTATGTTCAGCTAAAATAGCGCCGTTTTCTTTCTCAGCGCGCGGTGCCATCTTATGGGTATTTTGGTTTTTGAGTTGAGCCATCTACTTTGAGATATATACTGGTTGGTGGTTTGGAACATTTTCTATTTTTCCATATATATTGGGAATGTCATCATCCCAACTGACTTTGATATGTTCAGAGGTGTTGAAACCACCAACCAGGTGGTGACCCAAGATATGGCCAGGACAACCCTTGGGTGATCCAAAAAGGGGCCTTTGACTTTCAAGCCTGGCAGCCCCAAGAGATGCCAAACTCCAGGCTTTCAACTGTATTTTGTCCCTTCAATCAGTCTGTTGACCAAACTGTTGACCAAACTCGCAGATAGATTGAGACAGATTTTCATAGATATTCACTTTAGATTAACTTTATAGTTTTTTTTGCGGTTTGATCTCTCATGGATCAGCGATTCACCAGGTATTTATCGGCCTGGCTCTACTTCCACGAGCTGGCGAACACTGACGTGGTTGGGGCTGGTTTCGACAGTCGCGAGTGCACGGGCATTGTGGCGGAAACCACCAGGGGGAACCTGGTGCAGCTCGCGAATATGGATCCTTGCCATGTGAATGCATCAGTGGCCCTAGAAGATGCGCTAGATGTAGCTAGATGTAACTAAATAATATGGATATATATTGACTAATTATTAATTACAAGATGTCAGATTTTGCATGTTTTTTTGATGGTGATTTTTGTTGATGAATGTTGGTACAGTAATTATTCCGTACACTTGGAGCATACAGGTATGGCTGGAAAGACCCTGGACTTAAATGAGGTTGCTAGTGCTGCTGATGATAGGATTCATCGTGAACCACCATGTTGATTTCTGCAGGGCTTTAGGCATCTATGGGAAAATTGCTGACTCGTTTCCAGAAGCATTTAAATCCCTAAGAGAACTAGGAGGACTAATAGAAGCCGGACAGACTGACTGACGCCAAATACGCTTCGTTTGACGAGGACCAGAGCCCGTTGGCGGCAAGGAACCTCACATTGCGCATCCGCGTGATTGACAACACCAGCGCAGTACTCTTCGAAGGACTGAACCATGGTGGATGGGTCTCATGGCTCTCGTTGATTCGCAGCACTGGGTTCAAAATTCGCCCCAGAATCCAGTGAATCTATTGGTTTGTCTTCATTTTCCCACTATTTTATGGCCATCAACTGGAGGGGCCCATCCCATATTTCTGGAACCAACTGGTTACTCGCTTGCCCAGAATCCGGAGGAGTGGACTGGTACACCCTACTCTCCACTGGGGTGAGCCGGGCTGTGAAGCAAGGTGTCTTGGCAGTGTGGGCATTGGAAAAGAAAACATGAACCAATTGTTTTTACCCAAATTTATTTGGATGAATTATAGTGACCTCAGTGCGATGTCACTAGAATGATGATTAGCATTCAGGGAATCATCCCCAAATGGCTGCAAGTTTCAGCTATTGTCAGGTTGATGGATTGATTGTTACAACTCAAGCAGAAATTTATGGAATTGGTGGGGTTTCCTGTAAATGTTGTCTTCAACCTTTCTGGGATACGACGTCACAAAGGTAGACAAAAGTGTTTTGTTATTAAGTCAGACAATATCTAAATATATCTTACTAGTATATCTTTATACTGTAGTAGGTCTTAATATATATATATCCTAATATATATAGAGTATATCCTAATTATATATATATATATTTATTAATAAATTAGTATTTAATTAGTATATCAATATATTAATATATCTTAATATATATATATATATATATATATATATTAATATATCTTTAAGTTATACTATATCTTAATATATATGGATATATCATTTTTTGGTGTATCTTAAGAATATATCAATATACATTTACAATATGATGCAAATAGAAACATCCACATTTTTTCGGCACTCGGTCCATGCAGATCCACAAGCCGCCGAGGTGTGGCATCAGTGCAGGAAAACTGGCGCAGCGGCAGCCGCAAATTGGAAGATGTGATGACAGACATTCAGCCTCTTGACATGTAAAAAAAATCACAGAAAACTACTAGTGTTGATAGTATCTGATAGATGTGAATTTCCCTGATAGTGAAAAAAACTTCAGAAAATCAAGATGTTTGAATAATCGGGAAATCATCGAAGATATGATCTACACATGGGTCATTTTTGGTCGCTAGGTTAAATTACTGTAGGGTAGCTGGGAGCGTTCAGTCTTACCGTGAGGAACCCATGAGCAAGGCCAGAAACCAGTCATTTTCGGTCAGAAAAAGGCGGTGACAATCATGAGTTGTGGCTGTGCCAATCAATGTCCTATGAATGTTTACAGTAGTGGGCAAGATGGGGTAAGAACATGCAAGAACTCTTTCCTCTGTGGTTAGTGTGTGAAGCTTTGTGTAATGGGGGCTGTTAACCGTGACCTGACCTTCGGGGAATGCCAGTGTGGCATTGGACCCAGAAAAAGGGTAGGTACGCCATATACCTATTCGTTGGGTGACTTTACAGACAGGTTTAGACCACTTCCGCAACAGACATGCGTCAACGTGTGTACAGAAAGATCGGAAGAGAATGTGTTGGGTTGGAAGGGTTGGAGTTTGAGCCATGGTCCACCAATGTTTTTTTGACTCACACGTTTTCCTTTCACACTTCGATGTCGCAGCACCGCAGCTGATCAAGGCAGCTGAGTCACAATCCCTTGAGGTGGACATCAATGACAAGTGGAATGCCCTCTGTACCGCTTCGAAGTGTTTCGAATAGATTTCCCTATGCTGGGAACAGAATAAGCTCGGCGAATCATCGAAGAAGTCCTTCTTGATTTCCATTTCGCCGCCATGGAACGTCGAAGGGATCCGTACGATGGCAAGACACAGACACTTCAGGAGATGGTGAAGAAGTACCAAGGTACCTACAGTAAATCTGAAGTGGAATCCTACTTCGAATTTGAATGCACGGCGGTCACGGCGGTTGCATCAGTTCCTGCATCTGCTCCAGCCCCCAAGGCTGCCAGCAATGAGATTGAGGGCTTACGTCACTGGCTTAAAGAGAAAGGCCGAGAAAGTCAGTTTGACCAAGTAAGTAGCTGGTGTGAGGAGAACGGAGCCGTTTTACTGGAAGAGGCGCGAATCCTTGGGTGTTTGGGTTGGCAACATTTGGCAACTCAAATGGTATATTGCAACAGATCTGTCAAAACAACTTGAGTTTGTAAGGATATAAGGATTTTTGAGTCATACAGTCATAGTATCATAGACAAAAGATTTGATCGTAAATGGCCATATATGGCCATATAGTTCTGTAGTATAGGTCATAGTTAAAACCGTGAAAACCGTAGTTACTATAATTGATGGTTACTTCATTTGCCATTTTTGGGGAGTTCTTCCCTGTAGGTCCAAGAGAACTGGGACGACATCCTGCAAGAACTAAAAGATCTTCCGGCAAAGGCAGCAGAGATGCCCAGCATTGCCGGGCTCGAAGAATGGTTGGAGGAGATGGGCCTCGAGCAACATCTGGAAGATGTCTTGGAATGGTGTCAAGAAAACCAGGTGAAGCTTTTGAAGCACATTAAGGTGAGGAGTTTCGCCATGTTTCGCGAAAAACATGGCATTGTTGAATGACGTATAGGGGTTCTTCAGCTACACGGTGTTTATTTGGGGAGAGACATGACCCTGGGAAGCCCGCAATCACTTTACCAGTGTGCCATTGTCACAACTTTTTGAATTGCTCATATTGGGATGATCATCAATCCATTGCGGGCCATTGCGATTCGGCAACCCAAAAAGGATTTGCATTTTGGAATGGATGACAATTCCCAATATTACCATTTACAATTGACCATGGCACTTAAATGCACTTAACAGAAAAGGCAGCGGCAGCTGCCGGATTTGAAGCTGAGGTGAAATGGGAAGACATTCTTCAAGACCTGAAATTAAAAATTGCCAAGGCTGAACTGCCTGGCACGAAGGTCTCCGTTGAAGTGTTAGTTGGGCAACCTGGACTGGCTGAGGCAATGGTTTGATCTGATTTTTGTTGGGAAAAACCCGTGGGTGAATCCCCTTCAAATGGCAGTTCTCTCGATGGGAAATCTATGGTCAATCCTGAAAATGGGGAACCCCAAAAAGGACATCTATGGTTCACCGATGGGGCCCATCCACGGGGATTTTTTTGTTCTCTGACACCCGACATGGCCGTGATGGCCGTGGCCCGCAAAGGAAATGGCAAGGGAGCTACATGGCCCATGTTTTGAACGTCACAGATGCTGGGATTCGCATTAAACACCTGGAGGATGATTTCGAGGAAACGCTGCCCTTGGATGCCCTGGGTGGTGGTAAATATTTGTTGAAACCCGTGGACTCGGATGAGGAGGAGGAAACTAGCCAGGCGGGGGAATGTCGATTCTGGATTGTACAGATCATCTTAGATCTACAAATATATAATAGATATAACTATGGACATCTAAGATCAGATCATTAAACATAAATAAATACATTTTTTCTGATCACTAACATAATTAACTATGGAAATCCATGGGTGTCCCATGGACATGCTCAGCTTGTGGGATGCACAGCTGTTGGAGGACCAGCTTGAAGGATGCAAAAAATGTATTCCTTTGTTATCAGCCACTGTTATGATAAGATCTGGCTAGTATCTTTAGATATATAATTTATATAATGATATGATATTTATATATATCATTAGATATATATATATATTTCTGATATACACTGTAATGATATATATATATATATATATGTATATTTGCTCGACATGCTTTTTCTAATTGACCTCTTAGTGTTGCACTTCAGTAGCGGCCCGATCTTGGTCGATAGCAAGGTCAAAGATTTGCTTTGGAAAGGATGCCTCTCTGTGGAGATTGGCTCCGGAGCGGGTCTGGAACTGCGCTGGGTAAAGCTTGGCTATGCTGTGGACCAGGTCAGCTGATTCTGTGTGGAATTTCACACATTTGCACACTGCAGCCCTTTTTGATTTGGCTTTGTTTCTGCGGTCAAAATGGCTTATACCCCGCATCGCGATTTTGAATGAGACAATGATGAACAATTTGATCGTTGGAATATTATGGAATACATTAAATATATTAAATATGGTTGACCAATCAGCAAAAACAATAAAAAATGAAGTAGGCAGAAAAGATGCGAAAAAAGTGAAACTGCCTATTGAGATTTCCTTTCAGGCTGTTTTTAAAATCTGTGACGTTCTTTTTGGTATCAACTTTCCACCGTCCAGTGCCATATTTTGTTGGGGAAGGAAGCCTTGTTTCGGCCATTCTTTTGTGGCGGGTCAGCTGCTTTTCACCGGTCACTTCTTCGTTGGTTTGCAGCAGCACTGACACTGTGGACAACCACTGGAGAAGTTGCAATCAGATCCAATGTTGGTACAAAAAGGGCCCCCCCACTCCCCCCCCCAGTTGCACTCAATGGCCAGGTCAGCCCGAAACCAGGGCAGAAGGACTTGAGTCCTGGCGATGTAATTCTATGGATCAACGGGATGTTCCTCATTGGCTTCGATGAGGATACCGTCACGGATCGTTTCGCTGAAGCCTTCGCCAAGGGGGCACCTTTGGTGGTTGGAAAGCTGAGCACTTTGATGAAGCACGAGCTGCAGGATGTGGAAGAAGCAGTGAAGAAGCTGATTTGACCACATGTACTGCACAGAATTCTCTCGATCCTGTTGATCAATGCCGATCCATTTGTTCCATGTTGGCCCAGGAAGATTATCCTTGACAGCAGGGCCGTGTACAGTAGAGAAATGATTCAGTGAAAATGCCTGGATGTCATCGGACTGATCCCAGGCTTATTGTTTTTCCAAGGTTGGGCCTGGCGGATGGTTACAGTATGATCTTGCTAGGTGACATGTATATAGCTGTATCCACCCAATATGCATAAGTCCAGCGATTTTTACCACAACTGGACCTTGTTTTTGACCCCGGTGATTGGAGCTTCATCCCAGTTGTAAGATTACAAGAGCATCGCGATCCAACATCTCAAATTTCACCGATGTGAGCTAAATCCCGGCTTGTCTTTCATCCCATGGTTTAAAATATGTGACATTTTATACATGTTCTCGATTCAAGTGATCATTCCAAATGGAGTGTGGACCCAGTTCTATAAGGTTCGGTTCCAGTTCTAAGCGCATATAACCATGGATATAACCGCAGCTGACAGGGCCCACATAGCCCAGCAGGTGAACTCACTATGGAAAAAACGCCAACTGGCTGCACTCCTTATCTGCCGCAGCACTCTCCTTATCTAACATATCTAACATGGCTGGTTGATCGTTGAGATGACAGGATGGGTGGTGAAATTGCTGAAATCTCCCATGCTGTGCCTAGGTCAGGCGTCATCTCTCAGATGTTGGTCTTTCGTCGCGCTTTCGAATCCGCAGCGATTCGAAGCTTTGACGACTTCCTCCACAATGTCAGCACTACACGCCTGGCGGCACCGTTGCGTAGCGGCCAAGTGATGCACCAGGGTTGGTAGACTGGTAGACATCTGGGGATGTGTCAAAACCTATGAAATACATTGAAATGGAAGGGTACCGTTTGGTTTTGACGTGATTATACCCCTGTGAGTTCTATGGTTAGGTTGGAATAGTTGGTGGGTGGTTAAATATGCTATTTGCAGGTTGGCGCGAAGACATCAACTTCCAGAAATGTTAAGGAAAGTATCAAGGAGCGAGACTAATGTGTTCCCTGAAGGCGCGTTGCAGTCTGACAGACCTCAAAGTCACAAGACGCGGCCCAAACCCATGTGTTTTCAATGGTTTTCCAGATGGATTTCCATCTTACAACTCACATGTTTGATAGTTTTCGGACTTCAACCATCATTTCCGGTGTTTTTCTTGGAGATCCACCCATATTTAGAGATGGGTTTGTTTTTATTTGATACCCTAATATCCATTGGATACAAACTTCAACTGTCCCCCATAACAAAAAGAAAGAATATGCCACTGAACGGGTACTTTGGTGTGCTTCCCAGTTAGTGGAGAATCATCCAATTTGAACCCAGTTCTATATATATATATATATAGATGGAATATATATATATATATATATGAATATATGTATATTCCAATTTCTAGGGTGATGACTGAAGTTATAACATGCTATAAGCCACTGGGATGCACATCCCGAGGTTCTACATCGTGGCGGCCGGCCCGAAAGCGCCTCAGGGCGTGGCCGTGGCGCGCAACCTCTTGGCCTCAGACGGCACGGACTGGCTGCCGAAGGATGAAGCTTGGCACAGAGCTGGTGGTTAAATGGGGATGGGTCAAAACCCTGGTACCTGGTGAACCCCAAAACCCCAAGTCATAGCTGGGATGCAAATGGATGTGAATAACCCACTATAGTAATGGTATCTATAGGTATTGACCCATACCCAAATGGGATTAATTGGGGATTTACCCTCCAACCAACAGTTTAAGCTATTGAAAATTGCAATCGAAATTTAGTTGATTTACCGAACTTCATCATGTGTGATTTTCCATAGTTTACCAATGTTTACCAGAGGGTAACATGATTGATAGCAACTCCAAAAAGGATGGAAAATGCAAAATCCTGCTAAAACAAGTGTCTAGAATGAGGAGATAGTCAAGATATAGCAAGTATGTTAAATCAATGACGTGGTTTGTATGTCAATTGATTTGACTACTGTCAACCTTCAAAACTGGTGATATCAATTGATAAAATGAGAATATCTGGAAAAAAAACGCCTCGGAGGGTCTGCGGCGCCTCCAGTGCATTTTTTTTTGCTGAGGCATTTCTAGTTTTCTGAGGCGTTTTTTTGTTGTCATCCTCGTTTTTCCTTTTTCTCGGTTCTGGATTGTTCTAGGATGGCTAAATGACAGCGGTAATTGCTTTCATTTCAATGCCTGCTAACGCAAAGCCTTAGTAAAACCAATTTCAAATTTCAATAGTGTGACAACACCCAAAACTGGGCTCATGGCTTCTGCGTGGCTGAATCTGTCAGTGAGACTGTCATTGCCCCACAAAATGCTGTCTCACTGGAATTGGTTTGTTGCAGTCTGGCACTTGCGGCATCTGTCCAAAAGGCAACGGAAGTGAATACAATAAAATACATCAAAAGAAAAGAACAAAGGTAAACCAGGTAAAACAGAAAAAATCAGAGGACAGAAAACGGCGGAAAAGGGCGGGAAAACGGCGGAAAAGGACGTACTCTGAAAATTGAGGTCAAAACCTTGCCGGAAACATGCCCAAAAGATTCCAAAAGGTTTCATGGCAGATTTTGCAATTCTTCTAACCTTTATATATTCCAATCGTGAAACTTTGTTGAAAGCTCCAATCCAAGTCACTCAATGTCGATGAAAGCCAATACTTGAAATGTGCAACTATGAAAAAAATATTCTATACCCCATAGGATCCATGTATGGTATATATGCTAACATTTTGTGTATATTGATGGTAAATGTTACCACAAAAAAGCATACATGGATCCTATGGGTACTATGAAGGGTGTTTCTGCATTGTCTTTCTTGCAGCATGTCTTACATAGGGAAATCCCTAGCAGCATGTTTGGCTGTTTGTCAGGGGGTTGGTCCCTAGTTGTGGGCCAACTGCAACTGCAAACGTGGCCATGGGGAGTCCAAGTGCTTTGGCAAACTCTTGTGTTTGAGGCGTTTTTTTTTACTTTGCTGCGGCTCTTTTACCCACCAGAGGCAAAACAAAACTCATGCGGCGTTATTTTCTGCCTCAGGGGCCTAAGGCGGTTTTTGTTCGCCTCTGGTGTTTCTAGGTATGTGCTTAGTGGTAGCACGTTTTATGAGAGATTTTCTGGTGTAGATTTTGTGATGTGGTGTATACCTGATCCTAGAAACTTCTGCTCGACCTTGATTCTTGCTCGTTTCAATGTTTTTTTGCTCTGTTGAGGGAAAACTGCCCGAGTTTGCACGTTTGGTTTCAGCTCTTTTGGATTCTTTTGGCATATTGTCCAGGCTCCTGCCAAGAATTGTTGTTTGCGCACGTTTGACAGTTTTTGCGCTCGTTTGATGGGTTTTTGCGTCCGTTTTGCGTACGATTTTTGTACAAATGTTGGCGCCAAAAGGCCGGTTGTGTTTTTTTCTGATCATTTTGCACGAGTTGTCCCGACAATGAAAAGTGCTACGAATCATCAAAAAGTGCTACAACAGCCAATTGAGCATTTATTTGTGTAACGAATGAAGGTCCAGGTATGTTATGATGGGGTTTATGTTTATAGATGTTAATGTCAACCCGGGTTGATTGATTCCGGGGGCTTCCAAGACATGATTTCATCTATTATATCAAATTTGGTTTTTGCTGTAGCGATACCAGGGGTGAAACTCAGTCCTTGGCAAGACCGGCGTTATTTGAGATTGACGCACGGTTTGTGGTCTGTGTATTTTACGGAAAATCCCCGCTGCACTGAGGACTTCTATCTTTGCCAGTGCAACACTGACAGGCTTGGAGACTTTGCTTCACGCAATGCTATTGTGAACTACCTTTGGGCAGTCAAACTTGGCGATAGGACATTTCCGCACTAAATGGAGGTTTCATAGTTGGGAAAATACCCTCTGGTAAACTAACAGTTTGCTATTGAACATGGCCCAGTCGAAATAGTGAGTTTTCCCATTAAAAATGGTGGATCTTTCCATAGTTTTTTGTAAACGTTTATCAGGCCGGGTAAATGAAGCTCATCCATGAGGAATTGTCCAGCAAGCGGCATCTCCTGGCTGCGCAGCTGACAAGATCCATTGATTCAATATAAATCTTGATCACCCCAAGGTGACCCATCGAAAAATTGGGATCCAAATTGCTATAATCACTGTTGGTTACCATGGTTACCAAATACTGTTGGATCCAAATTACCAGGCCTAATTACCAAATTGGGTTACCATGTATTTCAATAATATATTTCGTTGATTTTCATGGTATTTTCATGCTATTTCCCCATCTTTCCCCCTCAAAAAACTGTACTTTGACCAGGTGGCTGCCGGACGACGTGGAGGACCCCCGGCGCACGGCGGCCGAGACGCTGCTGCGGCGCTTGGGGAAGGAGGAGCCACCCACCATGACGGGTACCTTGGACCCCCATAATTGGTCAGTTTAATGAGGAAAATTACCCTCTGGTAATCAAACATGGCAATGGAAAAACCACCATTTATAGATGATTTTCCCATTTGAACACCATTAGAGTTTTTTTCGAGTGCCACATTTGATTACCGGAGGGTAGAGGGTTTGAATGGGCATTTTCACAGATAATATAAAGGATTAATCAATATTAACTATGGGCACAATTCATTATGATCAGCCCTACCCCCAAATATGGTACAGTAGCCATTAGTCATTAATGAGGAAAATTGGGGATTCTTGGGTATCATATTTTCAGACAAAACAAAATGAGGGTTTTAATGGAAGATATACAGATATACTGTTGATAGTTGATTTTCCTAGCTAATTCTAAACCTCCATGAGCCAAGAAGTCCTGGATCAGCCATTGAATATGGGAATTCATTGGATGATAGTCATGATGGGATATAGGATGATGTAGGATATATTCAGCCAATATATATATATAGGATGATGTAGGATATATTCAGCCATATACGGAACAAGTTCGGACAACTTGCATTTGAAGATGAGGAGATATTTGGCGTTTGATGGGAAATAACACTAATATATGGTCCAAGTCCGGTCCAAGATGATCACACACAAAAATGAGATGGTTGTAAAAACATTACATTATATGATGAAAGGAATGATTGATGTGATACAGTTTAATGATATGTAATGATAACTGATAACTATATTTATGAGGATGTTCATTATTTCCCAGTTGGGAAATAATGCATTACATTTCATTACCCAGTTGAACCGGCAGGATATAACGATATAACGGACATATTTCATTACAGATTGGACTAGCTATATATATATAATTATATAATTAGTTTTTTGGATAGTATACTTATTACCCAATGATTATATATATAATTATATATATATATATATGAAGTCATAGTTGGGTAATGGTTCCTGTATGAGGAATGGCAGGTCACCCAGCACAGTGGTGATCCTGGAGAAAGGAAGTTGAACTGAGGGAAAAAGTCTAGGTTGTGAACTTGAAGTGAATCTGACATGGCAAGCATGCTTTGAAAGTTGTACTGCTCTTAATAGTGCGTGGATGTGCAGGCCCCGGTTAGTAAGTTGCTAAGCCTGATATATATATATATATATATTGATATATTACCCCATACATCCCCATAGAGAACCATATAATTATATATATATACTGGTTGGTGGTTTGGAACATTTTTTATTTTCCATAATATATATGGGATAATCCTTCCCATTGACTAATATTTTTCAGAGGGGTTGAAACCACCAACCAGTATAGTTGGGGTACAGTAGCATCACATTTTATTAGCCACTTGCCAGGGGCCGTGTTGCTTGGCTGGTGACGTCTCACTAGGTCTCTTTGCTGTGGTCTCGGCCTATCCTGTCCACAATCCGCACACGGCGTACACCGCGGTGATGTCTGCAGCAACAGGACGCGACAAAAGCTGGAGGATCTGAAAATATGGTGCCTAAGCCAAAATTAATCAACATCAAGAGAAATTCAAGAGAAATTCCATATTGACTTAGGTTTTTTTCTCATAACTTGATCTGGTTGGTGGTTTGGAACAGGCTTTTATGACTTTCCATTCAGTTGGGAATGTCATCATCCCAACTGACTTTCACTCCATCATTTTTGAGAGGGGTAGGGCTCAACCACCAACCAGGTATGATATCCATGGATACAACTGAAGTAACTTTCGGTAGTCAAGCGTTGCAATGGGACTGGGAAAATATGGGAAAATCATCAATGGTGGATTGCCACGCTTGACCACCAGAGAGTAAGTGATATTAAGTGATACCCAGCCTGGTTATGACATTCACAGTTCGCCATGGTAGAGCCAGGTTTACCGGTTTACCGTTCTTAATAGTGTTTTGTGATTTTCCATGACTATGTTAGTCATAACCAGATGGTAATATTCATTCTCATCAATGGGGGATTGGGGATAAGGGGATTATTCTGCATAGCTTGTAGCGTCACCAAAAACGGTGACCTTACTGGAACAAAAACATCAACCTGGGGAATCATCCCCAAATGGTCAAACTTTTTAGGTTGGTGAATTTCTGGTGAATTACTTGAAATTATTCAGCTATAATATGAGTATGTCTGAAAATGGGGAACGCCCCCAAAAACTGCCATTTGAATACGGAAAATGATGTAGCTAACCATCAGCATTTTGGTAGCTAAAATTTGCAGAGGCTCAAATCTAATACATGTTGGCAACTATGCACATAAAACTAGTTGGCACAGATTCCATTTTTTTGCAAACACATCCTTTGCTTCATGTGATCTCCTGAGATGTCCTGACACCAACTCACGGATCCTCGTTGGATCCCTGATGTTTTTCAAGCGACCGGAAAAGATGCGAAGCGCCTCAAATGATGCTGGTATTTTTAAGTTCCCCCATATCCCATAGGATCCATGGTGCTGCTATATATGGTAACATGGATCCCATCAATATACCCCCTTTATGTTACCATATATACCAGCACCATGGATCCTATGGGTATGATAATAGGAATTGGGGATGGGATTAATGAATGGTTCATGGCATTGTTAATTGGATTATATTGGATTAATGGATCTCTATCTTTTTGCCAACTTGTTGTTGGCAGGAGAATTTCATGCGTATGTCCGCGAAGCGAGCTGCCCCGTGGACCCTTATGCGAGTGTGGTGCTTGACAGGCCATGGATCCTTTTGGCGACTCAATCCATGGAACTTGGGTGGTCTCTCCCTGTCTCCCCCATTTTTTTTAACCAACCCCATTTAAGAAGCTCCTACTGGTTCCACAAGTGATTGGACTGTACACCTTGACATGCTTTGAATGGATGATTGATGTTAAGAGCAGGTGATCCGCCTCTTGCTGTTGCTATAGGCGTTATTTGCAGAACAATCAACAAGACCTTCCTTTCAAGAAAGTTGAGATGTACCAATATTGGAACATACCCTGACACGAACATGCTACGAAGAATTGGGAATATGACAAATTAATGTCTGGCTGCCGCTTGAGTATTTAGTATCCTCACAATTCTTGTCTAAAGTACAGTTTGGCCGAGAGAGACGGAATTCTAAAACATCGATCATCGTCCAATGGCATGATTTTCTTGATGCAAAGTAAACTTGCATGGCAGCTGAATCTGTCAGATAGCCTCCTGACTTTTTTTTGCACCAGGCGATATTGCCTCAAAAACCCGCAGAACGCTGTGAGCAGTGTGTAGTCGGTGCATGTCCGAGCTTCATCTCTTTTGCAGTGTACAGAAGACCGAAAAGCCACCAGGTTGATAAGGTTTTATTGTGTTGCGATGTGGCGACAAAAAAGGCGCGTGGAGCGCCGGTGCAAGACCTGTCACAACTTCTGTACGTCTTGCTGTGCTGGTCTTGTAGCTATTAACTCTCTGTGGCAACTGTGACTTGTGTTGTAATACCATCTCCCAAGCAAACAAACTGACATAGACCCTGAGGCAAATTCCCACCCCCTGTTTGGCAGGGTCTACAGGAGTAGTATCCCAACGATATTTTATAAATAAAATCCCTTGATAGAATCCAATTTTTTGCGAACGAAATGCCCTATTTCCAGTTGGTCAAATCCACAAGTTAGCACCTTACATCCCTCCACTTTTTAGGATACGGGAAAACCCTCACCTCCATATCCAGGGACGAGGAAGATCGCGGACCACATGAGGCCTGGTTTAAAGCGTCATTTTCCCTATTAAAGCATATTAAAGCATCCATTTTAGGGGTATAGTATATATATATATACCTTGAGAACCAAAACCCGCAGAAATCTTAGGGTTTGAAAAATACCTGAGCTTTTCTGACAAAACCCAGGGTATTTTAACCCATTCTGAAAGTACGGGTTAGGTACGGGTTAGGTACGGGTTAGTACGGGTTAAGTACGGGTTAGGTACGGGTTAGGTACGGGCCGGGTTAAGTACGGGTTCAAAATCAATACCCGAGGTCTTCAATCGAAAACCGAGGTTTTCTTTTTTTTCCGAAATACCTCAGGTTCTTGTGTTGACCCGAAGAATTCTTAGGGTTTTGGTTCTCCAGATATATATATATATATATATATATCTACCCATATCTAGAATATAATGTTATTTTATGTTATTGATTATAAATAAATCTATATAATATAATATTAAGCAGTATTTTCCGCGACGCTGTCCTGCATTTTTGGTGGGATTAAACTATAAACATACCTGGGAACCCAAACGTCAATTTTTTGGTCGCGTATATTGCATATATGCCGTATTACTAGTACCTGGTAAACCGTAGGTATGCAACATTTTAGTCATTTGACGAAAAACAGTGTTTGTTCAAGCAACGCCTTTTTAATATTTTTGGTGGACAACTGCGCACAAATTACGTTTTTCATCGTTTTTCTATTTTTTCAGAAATATATTGGAATTGTGTTATATGCGCATTAAACTTGCACCCTGTAGGTATACCAGGGTTCATTGTGCAAACAAACCTGGGTTGAAGGGGCATTTGCCACTTGCGAACCTGATTGAATTCCATAAATTACCCACGGGACTCCTGTTACTGCAACAATCCGTTTTAGGCCCCAAAGACTGTTCAAAACACTGGCAGAAATTTGCGAAAGCGGAAAAATGGCGGAAATTTCCGGAAATTCCCTGCTATAGTATTGTTTGATATTTTTTGCTTGTATTAAGGGCCATTTTTGACTGTAAGAGTTCATGTTTTTATGGAATTGAAGTTGGTTGGCCAAGGGATCAGCACGGGCCGCCACAACATTGAAAACCTATAGGATTACCTTTTTCACTCGACATTTTTGGCCTGGAAATAACGTTTTTTGAAAATCAGCCCATGCCTAAAATTTTGCATAGTTGTGTTTCTAGGGAATGGCATGATTACTATAGAGTGGAATTTTCAACTTCATAGTTTTCCCCTCAATGGCTGAACAAAATCATCAACAGTTCGTATGTGCCTGTTTCATCTTGATTGAAAATAGGTAGCATTTGATGGACAAAACATGTCAATTTGATCGACTTTGGGCCAAAGTTGGCCCCACGACACACTCAGCCCGACAATTCGCAAGAAAAATGCCAAATAATATACCAATAGAATCATTTTTTTTCGACTTCACGTGCGTTAAGAGGCTGTATTTGGGTTCGTCAGATCAGGCCTTTCAAACCAACAAAACCGGACGGAAACACGTGTCAACGACGATGGAACAAAAAAATGGCTCTTGGTTTCCCAGGTAAACAAAATCGATGAATGAAGCATGTTTCTTGCCAAAGCCGTGACCCATAGGATCCATGGTGCTGCTATATATGGTGTGCCATGGATCCCATCAATATTAACCCCCTTTATGTTACCATATATAGCAGCACCATGGAGCATATGGGTGATGTTTCATCAACTTTTGGACCAAAATCCATCTGAGGCCAACTTCTTCGAGGTTTACGAGATCGGTGACTTGCTGGGCAGTGGCTCGTTTGGACAGGCGGGGATCCCTGGATCCCGACGCCATGGGTTGCCATTTTTAGCTTCCTCAATGGGGGGATCGGAGGTGGCAATTTCTGGTTGGTTTTTAACCAAAGTCCCAAGATTTTCCAAGTGCCAAGTGCGGTTTGATTGGTGAAAATGGTGAAAATATCTGCTGAATGTGGGAAAACGATGGTTTCTCTCGGGATAATCGGATAATCATCTGCCATTTTGAGACACCAGTCCGCTGTGTCAGGTTCGCAAGTGCTGGCCACTTCACGAGCCTGCAACGAAGTATGCTGTCAAGGTGAGCCGAAAATAGGAGGATGGGACATGTATATGGACATGTGACTTTGATATTTGGATATGGTAATATGTTTGGCTGAATTATGCCACATGTTTCCTAAAATGGGGATCCCCAGGCCACCATGCGTTCGAAAAGAAAATATGTTCAAGTTGGGAAGTCCCTATTTTAGGAAACCTTCATATATGATAGATCATTATAACTACAATGTGATATTTAATCGGATATTGAATGCTAGATTTTTTCAGTGGAATATAAATGAATAAAATATATGTAGTATATCAAAGCCAACTTGATATGATGCCTATTGGGAGGGATTGTAGGAAACAATGGGGATGCAATGGGGGATTACATTAAGAACTTGACGAGGATACAATGGGAAATACCCAATCATCCCAATCGATGTCTTTTTTATTGGGAAAATGATGATAAATCATGATAAACCAGTGGAACTTGGGGCAACCTTTTTTAAACAAACTCATGTGCCCAAAATGATTGACTCGAATAGGCCACGGTTTTCGGTTCCTGAGGCCATCGACACCAAAAGTGAGGCCTGCTGCTGTACTCAACATACTCAATTTTCGCAGGAAGTCTTGTTCATGTTCTTCTTGGGATGTGATACTTTGTCTATCTTTGTCTATCTTAGCTTTGTCTTGGGCTGCAGTGGCTGCAGGTGTTTGAAGTGGCGGGAGCTTGGCTTTCAGCACGGAAGGAAGTGTGTTTCTGAGACACCGAGCTGATTCTGAAAAATCAGACAAGGCCGTGCACCACATAACACTTCTCAAATAGATATAGCATTTTTTACATTTTTATAACATATTAATTAACATGATATAACTACATGAGTTCAACTTGTTCAACGATTCTGGATTTTGGATGATTTTGGGGCTTCACAGATTCTACAGATTCTACAGGCCAAATCAGAGATTTTTGTTGACCTTTTGAGGCCAACATTCTCCAGGCGAAGTGGTTGGGGTGTTCATGTTCCCAACCAAAAATGGGGAGCCAGTTTTCAGCTACGAATGGAGTTTCCCAACTGACCAGTGATTGACCAGTTTAAGGGCGAGACTTCGTTTTCAGAGAAACTCCTGTGTTTGCTGATGTGTTTTTTTGGTTACTGTATTTTCACAGCTTTACAACGCTGCGTGCTTTGGATTCTTCAGCCTTTTCGCAGCCTGCTGGACCGTCGCAGTCGATCTCACATCCTTACATCGTGAAGTTGATCGAAGTCTTTGAGAAGGACCGGCGCAGATGGCATTCCGATGGCTTGGGATGAAGAAGATCTGAATAACTTGGAGTCCTTAAAGCATCATAAAGCATCAAAAGATGTTGAGACCCAAATAAACTATTTAATATATTAAATAAACCCCACATATGTGCTTTCTAGAAAGCGACTCTTTCCTTTTTTTGGTGCGGAGATTTCTCATGTTTTTTTCCCAGGCCATGGTTGTTTCCTGATCTGCCTGCAGGAAAGATGGCTGTTCTTGGTGATGGATCTCATCGTGGGTGGGCAACTTTTCCAGGCGAAGCTGATAGGAATTGACCAACTGCCCTGTTTTCACCATGGAGTGAACTGCCACAAAAAACAGCCACATAGCTATGATCTACACAATTATGCCATGGCCAGTCCATGGCCTATATTTCTATTTAATTAGTCTGTTTGTAGATGATTTACCATGATTTACCTACGAAAAATGGTGACAATCCAGTTTGCAAACTAGTCATTACCAGCTGGTTTCTCGGTGGGATCCTGGGAATCCACCTCCCTCGACGCATCCAAGGCCTTGGCCAATCCACGTATCGCCGGGCGCCCGGCGATACGTGGGGCACAGCCCAAGGGATTCCCAGGGGTTTTAAGCATGTTCCCTGTGAGAAGTACCAAAAAAACACTTAGTGATAGAGAAAAACATAGAAAAATCATGAAAAATCTATTTTGGACTCACCCAACATCTAATATGCTTGGGAAAAAAGATTCCATTAAATTTTTCCATACCACATCCCATCATAAAAAATCCCTGCTATATCCGCATGAAATATCCCATGTGATTGGATGAATCATATCCCATAAAATATTCCCAATGTAAAATGTTTGGTTAAATGCCACTTGATGATTTACCTATCCAAAAAACCCATGGGAAATTCCAAGGCGCTAGACTCTGAGTCGGTCCCTGGACACATGGCCATTTGAATTAACTAAGTACACTAAAAATGACTGACTTGGGACTTTGACCCAATCTTTATTGCAATTTTATAAAGGTCTAGCTATAGCTCTTAGGGTGGTTTTTCTTGGGACTTCGTGAATTTTACACCCAGATGATGTCGGTATCCAACCACCGAGGCCGTGACCGAAGGCTGTTGCGCACTCATTGGAAGTCAACTGCTGCAGGTGGACTCGACGGACTGGAGAGAAAGAACTCGCCTAAGATGTTGTGAAACAAGCTTCGGAAGAAATATATGGGTATATATCTATATATATATATATATGGTATATATATATTGAATATATTGGGAATATCATGGAATATGTATATATATATATATATATATTCATATTTTTTTAGGATGTATTGGAAGTATTGATAGCCAAGTTTGATAAAACTTTGGCAAACCATAGATAATTGGATGTATTTATTCTTACTTTGACCCTTAGTTGAGTCAAAAAAGATAGGGCCCGTCATGTAACACTAGGTTTACCACTTTTATGCTTTGTTTGTCTACTTTGATTCTCTTCCATTTTACGTCTGACCAGGCCTTGGAACATCTGCATCTACATCGGATTGTGCATCGAGATGTGAAGGATGAGATCGGGAGAGACCTGGGCACTGTCTATACAGAGAAATGGGCAAAGGCACTGTCCCCTGAAAAGTACCTGGACAAAATGGGGTAACATTCCTATTATTTTTGGTTGAGAATAACATTCATAAAAATTATTTATAGGTTATTTAGATGTTTTAAGTAGCAAAAATTACAAAAACAATGGGTTGAAATAGCCATCAGCCATGGATTCTGGATCAATGAAAAACTGCTGATCTTTTTTTAGGCGGAGAACATCATGCTGTTGGACGATCCGGGCAAGACGCGGCATTGGCATATTAAGGTGGGTCGGCATATCATGACTCCAGTTTTGCTTGGCGATTTGTTAGTTTCCCCTACTTGTAGAACTTGGGTAACTTGGGATTACAACCAGATTTGTTAAGTGAATTGTTAGTTTTCCCCTATATAGAATTACTTAGAATGATGATTTCTGAAGGATTGAAACCAACCAGATCCGTTTGTTCGAGCAATGCTTGGATAGCAATGGGCCAAATTCAATTTTGACCCCGTTTTGGGGAGGATTATTCTGAACATCACACCCTAAGATGCTCCAGATGGTTGTGATTGCCAGAGTGGGGTACTTGTGATGTTCAAGCGGAACATGTTGCATATGATTTGATATAGCATAAGTTGTTTTACATAATCTTGATCCGGCAAATATCTAGGGTTGACACTGAGAAAAGGGGGCATTATGCGCTAAGGTTATATTTTTCCCAAATACCTCAGGTTCGCACAATCTTGCTCAAATTGGCAAGCATATATAGTTCCTGCAAGTCACAGGCATTTGAAACCATGCAACATATGTGTCCAACTACACTGAAAAATCCCCTATAAAGATCTATAAAGCAGATAGTAGGTTGTTTTTTGCGCGCAGACCATGGTATTCATTTTGAATGTTGGGCGGCCTGTTACAATCGGCCAGCTCATTGACTTTGGTTTGGCCATCCGAATGGAGAATTCTTCGTCCTTCATGTCACTTGGCAGAGGTGGTCGGGTTTTTAAGCTGGGACAACTGGGAGATGTCCAAACTTCACCAAGTTACAAGATGTGACAAGGGAAGGTTCGAACATGTTCCATTTGAGAAATCCCGTTGTGTTTTGCAGATCACAAAAAACCACAAGGAGACTTATAACCAGTGCCTTCCAGTTATAAGTCGATTTAGTTGTCGCCCCGTTGACTATACGTGTATATATATATATAGATATATAGTTACCATAAACCCAACAGTGAAATCTTAGTGAAATTAGTGAGGTAAACCAACTGAGCGATTGCGTTGGGGTACCAATTGACAAGCGTCATCAGGTTCAGGCTATGCCAGCAGGAGGTGCCAAATATTGCCATGGTGACTTTTTGGCAAACTATATGTCAAGTGTCAGTTCAGAACAAGTCAGATATGAAGTGACTGGATTTTTTTTTCAGATTCAATTTCTTTAGTTTGATCAATTGCAGACTCCACAGTTTGATCAATTTCAGATTCAATTTCTTTCCAGTTTGATCAATTGCAGACTCCAACATTTCTGGAAAGTTTTGCTTGCTTCAGCGCACCGCTGCCAGCCTCCATTGGAGCACTTGGTCTGTGGCACAGCCTACTATTGCGCCCCAGAGGTGCCTACTATGGATCCGGAGGTTACGAGGGATGAGGGAACGTAAGTTACGGCCGAAAAACTGCTTATATAACTAATGTGGCAAACCATTGGTAGCCCTCATCTTTTTGGTGATTTATGATTTATGATAACCTCAAGTTGGTAAAAGAAATTGAGAGCAATTATATTGACTAATATTGATTGATAAGTCGGTATATAATTGTTTATTCTTGGGTTTACCACAGTAACAGTGAAACTGACAGATGTTGATGATTCGATTGCAATTCTGTCCCAGAGGTCTTTTTTTCACTCGCCAGTCTTCACATCTTGCAGTAGCACCACGCACCCTGCAGGTGTGGTTCCATGACTACACATTCAGCGTCGACGTTTGGGCAGCTGGAGCAGGGAACTCTGACATACCCTCCTTGACCAAACAGAACATTTACAGGCATCTATCTAAGATTGATGAAGAGACCACGTTTTAGCGTGGAATTTCTGATCATCCCACAATCTTGAATCTTGAACGTTGACATCATTGACATCGATGGATTCTATGCAATTTCCCCAGGATTTTGCCTCGCGGGGTCGGCAGCGTGTCTGAGGTGGTCTTGTACTTGGCACTCTTCGGGCAGTTTCCCTTCCACGATCGCGATCCAGCACGCTTGGAGGCAGCGACTGTGGAATGACACCAGAAACGGTAGAGGTGCAGTTGTTGAGATGTAAAATGGTAAAATAAGAATTCGAAAACTTTTATTTTGCTGATAGTCAATGATATAATCATTCATTTTCTGATGAGAATCTTGAGGGGTCAAAATGGAGTTGCAGTCTGATGATTTCTTGGGCAAAATGGACTCCACGTTCCTCATGTGATCCCAGCTCTTGCAGGTGCTCATTTGCGAGGAAGATCAAGAACCTGCCTATAGGTTCCATGGATCCGGCTCCATCCGAATGTCTTGCAGCTGAAAGTTTCGGACATGTCAGCAGAACAATTGTGCTTTAGCTTTGAGATGAGGGATGTGCAGTCTCAGTGTATTGATTGTAGTCGACCTGAGCAAGATGCATCGCAGGCCGGTATGTCAACAAGACCATCCTACTTATCAGGCTGGCCAGTGTTTGAAGGTTCCAGATCACACTCCATGCTTCAAATATCTTGCACTTTTTTTGAGGCAGACAACAATTCAGAGAGATACAGAGAAGCGGATCAATATCTATTTTATATAAGATATTGAATAGATTGTCTTGAGCCAAGCCAATCAATCAATGGGAAATGGGAAGATTTCAACTTCAACAGTCGATGCAGAGGCCTCGAGTGTCGCAATTAACTGCTTGAAGCAACTCTTGATCAAGGCCGATGCAGCGGGGTCACTTCCATTGAATCATTACACAACCTCTATAGTTTAATGATGATCAATAGTATACCAGTCACCGGCCAAAACTTTTCCCACAACAAGATTGATGCAGTAGGATTTTTGTTCGGCTCATCCCATTCATAGATATTGCGAGCCAACTTATTAATTCCCCCAGTAATCATTATCCCATATGAAGTGATTAAGTTACTAACATTTACTAACATTTACCATGGCTATAGGCTATAATAATTACTAACTAATACACCTAAGTGATCCTAAGTGGTTATTTTATGTTACATAATAACCCCAGTTACCACTTCCCAGTCATGGGGTCATAGATCAGCCAGTCACAGGCGCGTGAGGACCGGCCAGATGCCACAGCAGCGTTGGCTCTGGAGTGGCTTGCGGCTCCGCGGAAATGCAGCAGGAGGGGCGGGCCGGGCATGATATGTTCGATGGCTAGCGAGATGGAAAAGGGTAGCGGTGAAATATGGATAAATATGGCGAAATATGGTGAAATGCTCCTGAAAGATGAATCTTATTTATGGTAGTCCCATATCTATGTTAATTTACTACTCCAAGAATTGCTTTCTGCAAACACACATTCAGGAAATAGACAAACAGGATTAAGGGAAAATGTTGGAACAAAGGTTTCCTCTATATAGATTCTCCCATCAAACAACCAGTAGGTGATAATGTCAACTCATGTTTTTTTCCAGCCATATGAGGTTCCGCACGGGATCAATCCAGCCAGAGTGTCAGAATGATGCATCCAACATCTGGAGACGTTATCATCGATGCGTTGAATTAGGACAGGTCAACGTGCAGGAGATTGTGAGCTTTGAGCACAGCTCAAATCTGGTGAACCATCCCATCCCCACCTTTGCGAAAAATAGAGGGGCCGGGAAGCTGGTTAATCTAACGGTTAATCCCATCTATCATCATAGAAACCTGTTGTTAAAGGGCT